>CABHPQ010173827.1:0-33295 GCA_902168405.1 Peromyscus aztecus | reverse complement strand
GAGAGAGAGAGAGAGAGAGAGAGAGAGAGAGAGAGAGAGAGAGAGAGTTCTTAGTCATGTGGTATAGTTGTTTATACCAAAGTTCTCTTGTTGCCAAAGTTCAGAAATTCCCCAAGGCTAACTAACCCAGGGAAAGGGATAATTAAGGATCCCAAAAGGCAATCTCATGGATATACATAAACCCAGGAAAAGAGGAGCCAGACTCAAGAGAAGCAGAATGGAAAATTAAGGACCCAAATTTGCACTTAAGCCTTTTCTGTGGTCATAGGTTCTCTCTCATACCCAGTTCTCTTTGCTTAGGAAGCCATAGGACACAGAGCTGTGAGGGCCGTTCAGTCAGTCTTCCAGCAGTTAGTAACTTTGTTCCAGTGTTTCGTTTTTTTTTTTTAATTCAAATTACATAACCCCTGTAAAAAAGGATAATAGATCCAAAGATAAAATATAAAACTACACAACTTCTAGAGCAAACAGTCAAAGACAGTTTTGTAACATTGCATAAGGCAAAGGATTCTTAGATATGCATACCACAAACACAACATATAAAGAAGAAGTGATAAATTGGGGCTTCATAAATATAATTTCTTCTCTGTAAAATACACTTAAGAAAATGAAAATACAAGTCACACACGGAGTATCTACACTGTATATCCCTAGAAAGAGGTCAGAGGAGATCATCTGGTCATGGTCCTTGTCTTGCACCTTATTTGAGGCAAGATCTCTTGTTATTAGCTGGCCAATTAGCTTCTCCTGGCGCCACCACCTCCCACCTCGCCAGAGAAGCACCAGGATTGCAGATACGTGTTACTGTGCTCAACTTTATGTGCTTTCTGGGGATTTGAACTCAGGTCCTCACACTTCTGTGGCAAGCACTTTTAGCCATCTCCCTATCCCCTTCTCTGGGTTTTGATTTGGGTAGTAAAAATGGGCTGGAAAGCCACATGGTTTACAAACAAAAAAACTTATCTATGAAATCATTTTTATAACATTACATCATTGAACATTACTTGATGGTCATTTCCCCAAATCATTAAAATTATTCTGTTTATAATGCTTTGGAAATGTTCTACCACTGATGTATCTACAAAGTTTCAAAAGTGTGGAGAATATCTCCATAAGAAAGTCAGGCCAAGCATCAGGACAAGGTTCAAAGGCATGTAGCCTCAGCAATATCAGAACTCACTTCTACTAAACTGAGACCTTATGGAGAAGCTACACTGAATGTAACACTGGGAAGAATAATCTAGGGGTAAGAAGCAGAATAGAGCTCCAACTCCAATACGCCAAGGGCTCCCTAGTTAAGGAATACAACTAACACATGGGGAAAGACAGAGGCATTCCTAGTTTCTACTTAATGTTTCCCACAGTCCTGTTCAAGGGCTAAGAAGGTTATATACTTTAAGTACTCTTAAAAAAAAATGTCCCAATGAAAAGAATAACTCTTGGAAGCATCAGGATTTACACATCTATATTGAAATGTACACACACATCTCAGGTGGAAGCATGCTATTATTACTTACGGTCTGAAAGAGTTGTTCTTGATTTTTTTTTTATAACCAAGTATTTTTGTGCAATTGCTGAGCATCTTCAAAGCACTTCAAAATCAGCCTAACTACCTATCCAATGCAAGCATGAAAGCACAGTGATTAAGCTGAGAGCTGCTAGCTGCTACTTAGAGTTGGAAAGGCCCTTCCTCTTTCCATCATGTGAGAGATGGTCCAGGCTTTTGTTTATCACATTCAAATGGGAGAATTGGTGTTAGATCAGCAAGTGTGGCTGTCACGCTCACTGCTGCCCCTCCAGAGTGAAGAGCAATACAACTGTTGGCATTAGACTTAAATCTCCCCAGAAATGTTGCTTCTAAGTCAAGTCTGAGGCCAGTGGCCTGGATTCTCTCTCTCTCTCTCTCTCTCTCTCTCTCTCTCTCTCTCTCTCTCTCTCTCTCTGTGTGTGTGTGTGTGTGTGTGTGTTTAGCAGTGGTGACTGGGGAAGGGGGTGTAGAAAGTCGAGGAAGAGGCTAATCCCTTTCTATGAGTCTCTCCAAGTGGCGAATTTAAGAACACCCTGGTACTTCTGATGAGCAAATGCCGCAATCATCCTGTAGAAGAAAATAATGAGATTTCAGTAACCCCCTCTCATCAGACCTTGCAGAACATAAACGGATCAGTGGAAGATGAAGGGCCAATTCAGGAAAATAAAATAGAGTCTTGAGGTAGTTCAGGAGAAAGGAAACACGGTGATTGTTTGTAAATGACGGCTAATGATATTTTTTCATGAGTTGTGATTTTGTAGCGTGCATGTTGTGATGAATTACACCAAGGCTCTATTATAATTTGTGACCTATATACAAAAGCATCAAAGTGAAGTAGTTATCTGTATTTCATTGTCAACCAAAGGTTTTTCCCACATCAGAGACCCCCCACTAGCCTTTCTCTCTGTAATAGTTCCCCTGAAGATTATGATTACATTGACCAGATACAAAATGATTAAATAGCAAGAGAGAACTACTCCAGTTACTTACAAATGCCTACAGGGGCTGACAGGGTAGGCTTAAAAATTTAAATGGAGATTTATTTCCATTAAAAATTGTTGATAGGAGTTTTCCTATCTCATGTCGAAAGACCTGTACAACATCATGGCTGACAGTAGATTTACCCAGAGACAGACTCAATGCTAACAAACACGCCGTTCTGATGGTCAGCAGAACTAAAATAAATGAGCTCAGAACAATTCAAATGGATCTTTGGCACATCATCAATCAATTACGTTCTGCCTGGCACTCCTAAGTTAATATCAAAGTGTACACTAAGACAGCATGCATTTTGTTTGGCGTAGTGTGCAGTCCGTAAAGCATTCCATGCAGTTTTCCTGGTTCCTCCCCATCTAGACTCGAATGACCTTGACAACAAAGCAAAAGCTAAGGAGACGTGGCCGAGGCTTGTCCCGTAGCTTTCTTTTTCCTTAAAACAACCAAATCCAAGTGTCAAGGCAAGAAAGGCAGCAAGAGGGAAGAGCAGGACATGTTAAAAAGATGGGTAGACAGTCTAGAGAACTGTGTGTGGGTTATGTGTGCAGGGGAAGTTGACTAAGTACAGTAATGATGAGAAAGAAACACAGGCGTGGCCTCATGGACTCAGCCTGGAGTCTGGAAGCTTCTGAAAGGATTTCTCCACTTGTCTACGTGGGTACTTTCTAAGACTCCCCAGTGAATGACTAAAACATATATATATATATATATATATATATATATATATATATACACATGCATATAGATATAGATAGATATAACCTAACACTGGGGCTGGAGAGATGGCTCAGTGGTTATGAGCACTGGCTGCTCCTCCAGAGAGCCAGGGTTCAATTCCCAGCACCCACATGGTGGTTCACAGCCCTCTGTAACTCCAGTTCTAGGGCATCTAAAACCTTCTTCTGGCCTCCCCACGTATTAGGCATGCATATGGTGCACAGGAATAAATGCAGACAAAACATTCATACACATAAAATGAATCAAATGTAAAAAATGAAGTGGGGTTTGCACTCTTAAAAACTCATTAATAATGAAATATAAAAATTACGACGTGCTATTATAATCAAAGTTATGTGAGCGTGGCCTCTCTCTGAAGATCTTACTGTACTGTGTTCATCCCCTTGTGATGATAGGAGGTGATATTTGAAGTACGTCTTGGTTTTCTCTTTGACACATCATTGCCATGTGCTATGAGACCATCATTAAATGAAATGAGGTCTCCTTAACCACAATGTAATCTGACACCTGAGAAGACTTGCAAGTGGTAATTGTGAGGATAGTCCCTACAGAGTGGACACAAAAGTTAGATAAAGGGGTGATTTGTGTCCAGGCTGTATTGAACAGGGCTATAAGGAAAACTTCTAGGGTCCTAAGGGCAAAAGTGTGTGAAAGGGTTCACATATATACTTTTTCAACTATATACTTGGTGATTTATATGTACTTATTTCATGTGTTTTATTGTTTTTATTTTAAAATATGTCAACAAATTCTGTGATTCGCCTCCTTATTGTTTGAAACAGCGTTTCTCACAACCTGGAGCTCACCGATTGGCTGGATCCCTGGAATCCTCCTGTCTTTGCCTCCTGATGCTAGGATATTAGGAGCAAGCTTCCACTTCCAGCTTTTTAGGTGGGTATAGGGTATTTAGACTCAGTGGTCAGGCAACAGGAGCTTTACCCACTGACCGTCTCCCTTGCTCCAAAGAGGCAAAATTTTTACCCTTCCTTGAATCTGGACTAGATTTCCATACAGTTAAATTGTCAGTTGAAAATAAAATATGGGGCTGGAGAGATGGCTCAGCGGTTAAGAGCACTGGCTGCTCTTCCAAAGGTTCTGAGTTCGATTCCCATCAACCACACGGCGGCTCAAAACCACCTGTAATGAGATCTGGTGCCCTCTTCTGGCCTGCAAGCATACATGCAGGCAGAACACTGTATACATAATAAATAAATAAATCTTAAAAAAAATATAAAGCTTTATGGCTTCAGAGATCAAGTAATAAGTGGCAATCAATTTCTGTTTCACTAGGAGTCCTGAGCCATTATAGAAGTTTAAATATCATAAGGCTACCATTTATAGGAATCCGGGTGACGTGGAAAGGCCATAGGCGGATCAGCTAAACAGAGTCTCTGAATCACCCAAGGCTTCTCACCATATGCAAAAAAGAAGCTATCTCAAGATGATCCAGGCCTACCTGTTGAGTAACACTCTTCCCTCTATCCCTAGGCAGCCCAGTCTTCTGAATTTTGGTGTTGAACATTTTGGAGAAGAGAGAAATCACCTCGCCACATTCTGTCCCGGAACATGGTAAAATGTCTGTTTCACAGCACCTGGTTTTGAAATGGCTTGTGCTGCTAATCATGCAAACAGGATTTTATGCCAGATTTAAAAACATGGGTGACTAAATCAAGGAATATGGGGACCTGTCTGTCAGGTGGGATTCTTTTGTTGAAAGCAGCAACACTCAAAAACAGTTATTTTTTTGTTTTGGGGTTTTTGTTATTGTTGTTGTTTGTTTGTTTTAAGAATTTATTGGATGAATGTGAGGCTGGAAAGCCATAAAGGAATAATCCTGATCTGGTCTAGAGGCCCTTTGGAGACCTTGGTAGAAGAGACTGCTAAAACTGTGATTCAAGACTCAATCACTTCTTGAAGATCCTCTGGCCATAATTGTACCTCTCTAATCAAGACCTCAATTTCAAGGCAACCAGCCCATCAACTCCAGGATGAAGAGTGTGCCCTATCCCTTGTCCAGCTGAAGATAGGCATGGTGATTGGCATTTTGATGAAGACCCATATGAAATGGGAAGGGGTAGATACCTCCAAGGAAATCAGGGTGCCCTGTTTAAGAAAGGAGAAACAGATACAGGACAATTGAAGCCCATGTGAGATGAAACAGCAGTTCAGGTAAGAACTCTTCTCCAACTCCCGATGGACACTGGTGATCTCGTGCTCTCAAACTAATTTTATTCTATAGGTAATATTATCGAAAGATGGCCGAGGTAGGGTAGGGTTTTAGTGGCTATGGCTTCTGGTCTTTCCTGGCTCATATTTACATAATCAAATGGAGTCTGTTAAGCAGAGAAGACGATGGCAGGAAAGGAGGTGACATTGAATCAACCTTCAAGAACGAGCTTTGTTAGAAGAGAAGGTCCTGTATCCATGGAGCCATGATGGAGTGTAGGTGAAGAAAAACATTCTAGGCGAAGAAAAACATTAGAAAGGGGCAGAACATCATATCCAAGACCACATGTGGGGCCTTCCTGGGAAAAACTAAGCTTCACTTTAAAAACCAGAAAAGAGTTTTTAAAAGAATAGCTTAAGCCAGGTAAGGTGGCACACACCTCTAATCCCAGCACTTGGGAGGCAGAGGCAGGTGGATCTCTGAGTTCAAGGCCAGCCTGGTTTACAGAGGAATTTCAGAACAGCCAAAGCTACACAGAGAAACCTTGTCTCAATACACCAAACAAAGTATAGCTTATAGTAAGAGTAAGAAACAGAACCATCATGAGAACAGGATGCAGAGGATATCTGGCTTTTATATCCTTTTAGGAAGTAGTGGGAAATTCCATACCGTGTGAGGAGCTAAGTCCATGGAGGAGCCAAGTATTGGGCAAGACTCTAAATTATGGGCTGTGCAGTCATTATCAGAGCATGGCTTATTGACTCTGTCTCAGTAAGAGCTGCAGGGTAGAGGATGGATATCTGATTTCTTCAGGCTGTGAGATCTGGGCCAGTTGAGAGTAGCCAGTAGGTTAAAGGTGCAGGCTCATGGTCTTGGGCCCTCAGAATGAATAGGTGAGTCTCCCACTTGATCCACTGTGACAGCAGCAGGCATGGATGTTTCTCAAGCTTACTGTCCATTTTAGTAGCATTAATATTCACCTTTTTAAAAATACTTCCTGACTTAACCTATTTAGTTTGGGTTCAAGAACATACCACACAAGAGATAATTAATCAAGACAAGAAGTTGGGTATTTATAGTTCTAGGACCTGGGAAGGCCAATATTAATGTGTCAGCATCAATCAAGGATCATTTGGCTACATCATCCCACTGTGAAAAGTGGCCGTGTAAGAAAGGGTGGGGGTGGGGTGCAAGAGATCGCACTCCTAGCCTCAAGCCGGTTTATAATTGGCTTCCATTCATTCCTGAGGGCGGAGCCCTTATGAGGCATACTCCTCCCTTAGGCCCACACTTCCTCAACCGTTGCAATGAGGATTAAGTTTCCATCATGTCAATTTTGGAGTGCACAGTCAAGTCATAGCAACATGCTCACCCCCAAGCTACTGTGACAGGGGGAGCTGTTAATGACAAGCAGCTTCCTCTTCTCCAGAGACCTGCTCTCGGCTAAAGAGAGGCTTCCTTCCTCCGTGCTGTTGGTGACTAAGGACCATAACTTATATTCAAAAGATTGGTGTTAGATCCCAAACCGGATGCTCTTCAAGCCTGGCCCGTCTGCAGCTGTGGTAGCTGATTATTGTATGATCGCTCGGCTAACAGACTCTAAACTAGCAGCAACTACCAAGGACACACCTCCTATGATGAATACACATGAACTAAATGAACTTCTTCCAGTCCTCAAGATGAGAGACTCCCCACCCAGCCGTGCAGCCTGGACAGCATCTACGGCCTGATTATAAGCATATCCTATGGACTTAGCATGGAACCTTGCCCGGGCCAGCAGGGTCTTCAACGGAGACCTGAAGGGAGGGCCGGCAAATGAGAGGGACAAGAGACACAAAGAATGAGAGCAAGACAGGACGTCTGACCAGGCTCCAAAAATTTTATTTTCCTCTTAAGGCATATATAGGCGGGGGGCAAAGAGGGTGCAAGCAGGGAGGAGACTTTAATCATGGGTTTTTCAGCCAGCAGGGAATGTTGCTATGGGGATTTTCTATTCTTGCCTAACTGCAGCTTGGTCACCTGATTTCTGAGAAGAGGTCCTGGTATTTGTGAGAAGAGGTTCTGGTGCTTTGGAGACGTAATCAAGGCCTAGATCTAGGAAAAGAGGAGAGAAGCCCAAATATGGTGGCATGTGTGTCAAGGGTCACTTAGGCTTACAGCTCCCGTCAGAACCTCCTCTGAAATACACAAGAATAGGACACCCTACCCCACTTCACTCTGCCAAGGGGACCTGAACTCTCCTCAGAGCCACTGCCATGCTGTCTGTCTGTCTATTGTCTGTCTGAGGTGTTAATAACTTGTCTAATAAGTCTATCTCGGCGTTTCCCTAATCCCAAACCAGTTGGCTTCCTTTGCCCAAGGGGTGATGACTCTCTGCTGTGTGCAACAGAGCCCTCTGCCTTTGAGTAAGGCCAAGGCCAGACTTAGGCCACTTGCTTTTCTCTGAGACTTTGCACCTCACAGGTTTCTATGAGAACATGTCTTTAACAGAATACTTTCTTTTTCCTTTTCTCTTCCCTCCCTCCTTTTGTCTCTCTTTCCCTCCTTTCTTCCATCTCTTCCTTCTTTTCTTTGACATGATCTTGCTTTACAGCCCAGGCTGACCTTGAACTCACTGTCCTGTTAGCCTCCTGAGTGCTGAGATTACAGCCATGGGCCCCTATGCAGGGCTCTTTAAGAAAAAAAAATTTTTTAATTAAACTACATATTTACTTAGTTTTATGTGTAAATGTGTGTGCCTGGGTGTATACATGCACAAACCTGAGGAGATAAGAAGAGATGTCAGGTTCCCCCGGAATTGGTTACAGATGGTTGGGAGCCTGGCATATGGGTGTTGGGAACCTAACCTAGGTTCTCTGTGGCAAGTGCTCTTAAGCAATTGAGGCATCTTTCTAGGCCTGAGAACACTTTCTTAAGAGAATCTGAGCCCAGGCTATCTGCTTCTAGGTGACCTAAAACACCACTGGAGGTCTGTGACTCTTGAATTTTGATGTGCACTGTAAGTGACATCACTTGGAGAGCTGTCTAAAATCATGGCTCTGGGCTCCAATCTCAGAATGTCTGAAGTAGCAGATCTGGGGTGCTACTTGCCAAAGTCTAACAAATTCTCAGGTGAGGCTGGTGAAGCCTGGGCACCACACACAGAGGATCATTGTTCTGCCAATTCCTAATATGTGTGATTTCAAGTGCTGAGAGGTCTCCTCCAAATCCAGCTGTGGCACCCCCCACACCCACCCCTCAGGACCTATAATTTGTACTTGACTCTTTTTTTATTAGGAGGCTGAAAGACTGAATTGTAAGTTTAAAAGCTATCCAGAATGCATGAGCACAGTGTCTTGTCCTCATCTATCAGCTCCATTCTTCCGCTCATGGTGGTGGAGGCTGGAAAGTTTAAGGACATGTTGCAGGACACTTGAGCAGACTGTGTAAAGATGTGTCGCTCTTTTACCTTGCCTGCTGAAGGCATCTGGTTGTTATAACAAAGAGCTGAATGCCCAATAGCTAGGCAGGAGAGGTGTGAGGAGACTCCTGCGAGATACGGAAAGAGTAGGACATACAGAACAGAGGAGAGGTAAAAAGCCACATAGCAGAATGTAGATTAATAGAAGCGGGTTAATTTAAGTTATAAGAGCTAGTTGGGAACAAGCCTTAGCTAAAGGCTAACCTTTCATAATTAATAATGAGTCTCTGTGTCATTATTGGAGATCCAAAGAAAGTCCAACAAGAAAGTCCATCTACAGCGGAGGGTTTCTCACCATCCCAACCGTCAAAGGGTAGTTCATGGCAAGACAGAGCGTACTGGCTTGTACTAGACAGAACTTGCTAATACTATCTTTCTTCCTAAAAAGCCACTAACATCATCCCAGGGGCCCCATCCTCCTGACCTCATCCATTCCAGCTCACTGCTAAATTGCTAACATGAATTTGGGGAGTAAGTGGCCAACAGAAGAATCTTTAGAGAATGTTTTGGAAATCAACAAAAAGTAAAGTCTTGATCAGTTAAACACAATAAACAAACAAAACAAAGCAACAGTCTTAAGCACTTATGACTAATTGATTCTACAATCTAAATTAAAACCTGTAGAGGCAATATTATATTCATATAGCCAGTTGGAAAGCATGTGAAAAAAATCATCAGAATTGAACTTGAAAAACTGTGGCCTAGACATTGGCTGGTTGATCTAAAGAGGTACAGAATCTTCAGCTGTTTCTCAGCTTGAGGCAGGCATGCCCTGGGGCCGGCTCCATACGGCACATGGAGTTTGAGAAAACAGATCAACCCTATGATTTCACTAGGAAACCAGAGCCCCCATATTGCATTTCAAGATCTGCAGAATTACTGCTGAGAAAACATGCATTATGAAAGAAAACAGGATTTGACTCCACTGTTTGTATAAATGATGCTTAGTCAAATCCACGCTAGAGCAATACCAATGTCATGGGCCATGGACACATTTTTTGATGTTTTCCCTTCTGTGTATTTCATGGTCTTGCTTTTTATTCCACAAAAAGGTTCAGGCATATGAAAATGCTTAAGCAACTCCACATTGCAGCTCGTGATGGCTTGGTTTTGATGGATGATGTGGGATTGCGCAGCTCATTGCAAAGTAATGCTTTTAACTTAAATCAAATCAGTTTTAAGTGAATATGTTTTACACATTTAGGCTCCAGAGTCAGGGAAAGGCTTTCCACCCTCTCCCCCCTAGAAAAATAGCAGTTTCTTAGACACTCCCCCTGATGGAGGTAGTGTGGGGAGATACTTCCTGGCTCAGACAAGCAGAGTCTTCACTTGCTTTGTCTTTAAATGTCTACAAGTTTAGGGCCCACAGGGCTACTGTCTTCCTAATGAAGCAGCTAATGATGTGTGAATTATCCATCCTGACAACCCCTTTAGTAAAAACAACAGGCCTGCGTCCTCACTATAGCGCCTGGGCTGCTAAATAATGACAGGCTAGCTGCTTCTCAAAACAGCATCTTCAAGTAAAGAACCCATCTTGTCTTTGCACAGCAGCTCTCAAAATTCCTAGTGAACACAGAAAAGAATGGAGCCACATAGACCTCGGGGAGGCACAGGACACTTCACTGCCGCCCTGTCTGGGCTTGGTGTGCAGGGCCACCCAGGTTTTAGGACTTCTTCAGAAACCTGGACTACGGGTTGTTGGACACAGCTTCCCTGGGAAGTAGTCCTGACAGCGAGGGCTGGGGTGGGGCGGGGAAGGGCAGTTTCACTGTTTAAAATTTGTTTGTATGGCTGGGTCTCTCCCCTCTCCCCCACTGGAGCATGGAATGCTGGCTTCTCGGAGGATTTCAAAAAACCAATTGTCTGTTCTGAATAAGGACTGATGTTTGAGACGGGAGAAGGCTGGGCCCACACTAGCCAGCAAAGCAGGCTGGAAGGGCAGCTGTGGAGGGAGTCACTGAGGGAGGTACTTTGTGGCGACTGACCTGCACAGTTGGAGTGCATGAAAGCCAGGCTTGTGAGGAGCTGGAAAACAAGCCCAGACCTAAACAAAGCCTTTTTTTTCCTTTTCATTTGGTGACCACTTTTAAGGAAAAGCGCGTTCTCTTTCAATCCTTCAATAGGCCCTGGATTGGGACGCACAGGCCGAAGTCCAATCTCTTTGTTATCCCTGGGTTGAGAAAAATTCTGACCGGCCTTGTTTGGGCAGGGCTAGTGTTCCTTTAAACAGATCAAGGAACTGTTTGTCTAACCCTCACCATCCGAGGTGACAGATAGCACAGCAAAGCAAAGAGACTGGGGCGCATTCACAAGCACACACAGACCTTTCCATTTGTCCCTGGGAGGGACCAGCCGGGGCAGGACCGCTCTTTCAAATGGCTTTGACGTGCAAATTAGGTGCTGGGCACTCGGCTGGGTTTCTGAAAAGCTTCACCCAGCAGGCCTTGCTGGGAAAAGCTGCCTTCTCTGGCTACTGGCTGATTTCGGAAAGCACCTGGGGAGAAAAGGCCGGGTTAGCTCAGGTGAAGCTGTTTTTTTTTTTTTTTTTTTTTTTTTTTTCTGGAGGGTGGAGATGTGAATGTTGTGCAAATTATCCATTATAGCGGGACCAGTTATCTTGATCTGCCAGAGACTGAGGCCACACACCAATCCGCTCCCCACCCTCTCACCCCCACTCCCAAGATGGAGGAGAAAATTACTTTACCAAGCAAACCTGAGTCACCCGTCCATTGTGGAAAGCTTGGAATGCATAGCTAACCCGGGATTCTAGAATCGTCCGGTTCTTAGTGTTGCACTGATCTCCCGGATCTTTTCTTGCAGGTTGTTATCCAAAACTCACTAGTTAGGTTTTTCTCTCTATTTTTCAGTCTCCAAGTTCTGTGCATGCGAAGATGGCTAATAAATAAAGCCAGTGTCTGGAGGGGGCAGAGGATGGGATATCTATCATAATTATTAGAGACATACTTGGGGCCAGGTGCTACATTGCATATTTCACATTTATTAATGCCCTGACCCCCGTTACTAGTCCTAGGAAGTAAGTGATATTTTGCCTGCCTTGCAGAGGGTGAAATAAGGAATTGATAGGTTAGATACGGTTTTCTTAAGTTTATACAAGTAGTGGATATGAGTTACAAAACTCTTGGCTTCTCTGACCTCAAATCCCATGCTTTTGTCTGGATCCCACATCGTCATTAAAAAAATTATAGGTAATTAGGGTAAGTGGGAGACATTCATACAGCCAGATAGTATGTGGATTTAAAGTGTCATTTACAAGAATTCCATATACCTGTGCATAATTATGATCTAATTAATGTGATTGACATAAACTCAACGATATGTCAATGGATATAAAACACAAAGAAAGCCTTTCCTTCTTTAATACTGCCCCCTCCCATTCCGCACTCCCTAGACCAGCCTTCAAAGGCAGTAATAACTGCTGCTTTGTCACTGAGCTTTCTGCTTATTTCCGTACACATGGGCGTCTTTGTCTTTCTTTCTGTGCCTCTTTTATTTCTTCAAAGAACCATGTAGACAGTGTCTGTTGTTGCAGTACATGTTTACCTAAAACTTTCTGTGTAGCTGAGGTGGGACTTGACCTCGAAACCCCCTACCTCTAATACACCCAGTTATTCTTATTCTTAAAACAGTTGGGCTACACCTTATTCGTAAGACGGTATTCCAGCATTGACTTGAATCAAACCATTTAAACAGGAAAGAGATTGTGTTGACTTTCTGTTACTGTAACAAAATACTCTAGCCAAACAGCCTATAAAAAAGAGGTTTAGGCCGGGCGGTGGTGGCGGCGGCAGCGGCGGCAGTGGCGCACGCCTTTAATCCCAGCACTCAGGAGGCAGAGCCAGGTGGATCTCTGTGAGTTCGAGGCCAGCCTGGGCTACAGAGTGAGTTCCAGGACAGGCGCCAAAGCTACACAGAGAGACCCTGTCTCGAAAAACAAAAAACAAAACAAAACAACAAAAAAACAAACAAACAAAAAAAGAGGTTTATATTGGCCCAGGTTTCAGACTATGATCACTTGGCATGGGCAAGGCAGTGCATGCTGGGACGAATATGGAGAGAAGCTGTTGACTTCATGGCTATGTTGAGCGGGGAGAGAGAGAAGACAGAGAGAGGGAGAAGGAGAAGAGAGAGAGCAAGAGAAAGAGAGAGAGAGAGAACATAAGATCCCACAATCTCCTTCAAAGACATGCCCTCAATTACCTAAAGCCTCCCCCTAGTAGTCACGCACTGTCCCCCAATAGCCTCAAACTGAGGCCTTCCACAACCATGCTTTTGGGAGACACTCCGGATCCAAACCACAGCCCACCTAAGGAAACTTTCAATAATACTTCTGTAATCATTATTATTACTATTATTACTATTATTTTTTTAGCTTTGGAAGGAGTGTATACTAAAAATGTGGGTGTGTCTCGCTACCATATAAAATTGTTCAAATGCTGATGCAAATCAACAAAGTGTCTGAGTCCTTGCTGCATTGTTATCCTGGAAAACAATCCTGTTTTAGAAAATGTTCTAATACCAGCCAATCTGGTAGTGAAAAACTAAGATTCCATGTCTGTGAAGTTCCTTCTATTTCTGTGAGCACTTGAGCATCTTGATATACATTTGCTTGGCATCTGCATTCTCTTAGCACACACGTGCTAGGCCCAGGACCAATAAATACTCAAGTGTAAGGAACACACAAAGAAAATCAGTGATCTTATACTATGCTGTGGAAGACTTTCACACAAAATTCTGCAGGAGACCAGAACCCAGGAGGGAAATTCTCTTCAAGACGATAGTGATAAAAGAAAATTTGGGGTGTGTTTGAGTTGGCCTTTTCTCTTCTCTCAGTTGCTCTTAGCTCTGGAGCTAGGGTCCTGGAAAGTTCAAAGGTCACCAGGACTTCCCCCCCAAGCTGGTGGCTGTGGGGTTTTTTTGTCTTGCCAATACAAAGAGGGAAATTCACAGACCACAGAAGGTAAGTTTTAGGGAGTAGGTTACTGTAGATTCACAGGTAGGAGCTTAGGAGAGAGAGAAGGCAGAGCTCCTGAGTAGCAGTATGGAATGCAATACCATTGAGGTGCTAAACCTTGGCTTTTTTTTAAAAAAAAACACCTATGGCAGAAACTGGTGTAAAGCCTGGGGAGGTGGATGAACTGGTCAGCCCAGTTGGTCCAAGTGTCCAGATCACCCATCTCTGTTCAGTCACGTCCTCACACATGGCTTTCAGGCAGCGTAAGAGATAACAAGGAACCAGGATCCAGAGTTATCTCCTGGTGCTCCCGGACATCCGCAAGGACATTCTGTGAACTACCGCGTTGGGATCATTGCCCTACCCAACCGGTCTCTCTCTCCTGTTCTTGTCAGGTAGGTCACAAGCACATAGAGCAGCAGTCCTTCACCTGTGGGTCGAGACCCCTGGTGGGGGGCATTGAAGACTCTTTATAGGGGTCACATATCAGATATCCTGCATATCATGTATTTACATTACGATTTGTAACAGCAGCAAAATTGCAGTTATGAAGTAGCAACGGAATAATTTTATGATTGGGGTCACCACAACATGAGAAAAGGATCGCAGCATTAGGAAGGCTGAGAACCACTGCCAACGAGGAACTAGCTCTTGGAGGTGACAGAGAAGAAACAAAACTCTGTGGAGATGCAGGCTGGGATCCCAGATCTGCTCCTTGTTCAGTCATCGTAGGCAGTTTAGTCCGGCTCCCAGAACTCTCTCTTCACTTACACAATGGGAATGATACTTCCTAAATCACACTACTCGTAGGGCTAGGTAAGGGGATGCTGATATGTAAGGAACTATTCCATTGGTAAGAAAGAAAAACAAAACTCTTTCAATTCAACATCCAGCTTTCCAAGCTCATTCAACTTTTTTTCAACTACAAAGAACCGGGACTTCAGAGCTCCTTCATTTCACGCTTCCAAACGATGTAACCAGTGTTATTGCTGAACATGGTATGGCTGGTGGACTGGTTTACAATCAAGAACAGGAATCCCCGTAAGGAAGGAGGCAGTGCTCTGATGGTGATGGAGAGGACTGTTGCCTGCACAGTGATTTGGAGGAAGAGTGTGGGTAAAGCCATGGGTAGGCTGCACACATGAGAAGCTGGGGTACCTTCAGCTCCATCCGAGACAGAGAACAAGGTAAGTACTCAGACACCCTAAACAGAGTGTACTCCAATTGCCCAACTCCACTGTTTAGTTTTCATTTAACCTAGAGCATATTTGCTAAGATGCCTACCAATTGCCTCTTAGGAATCCTGCCGGCTAGTTGCACCTTGGGATAACACTCCCAAGATATTGGTCTTCAAGAACCAATGACTTTGGAAGGCAGCTGCTTTCATTCTTACTTGCAGAAAATGGTGGTTTATTCTGTTTCCCTTAAGAAAGCTTGAATGACTTCAGACAATTTCAGTTGCTCTGTTACATGGGTCTGTTTGCAGATGAGCAGTTTTCCCACTGGGCGTGCTATAACTATCCCTAGAGAACACAGAGCTCGTGAAGCAAGGTTCCTTCATGTCCCATCATGGAAAGTCAGTGCCTCCCATCATTCCCTGTGGGAAGAAGGCCTGTGTCACACTGACCACCAACCACTCATGTGCCCACATGAAGGGTGGAGTCTAGCTACCCTGTGCTTTTCCCTAATTATAATGAAGTTCCTACTTATAATGGTCCCAAGCAGAGGCCAAACAGAGGGAGTGACGGTGCTATTTTTTTCAAGAACCCACCCAAAGTCAAACCCATCAAATCCAAGGTCGAGCATGCCACATTTGGCCTGGTAACTTCCCCAATGCTCATTCTCCTTCCATAAACACCAGCAAGGCTTTTCGGAGCCCCAGAAAACAGTGAGACCAGGTAGCTGGTTTGTTTCTTCACTCCTGCACGTCACTTGATGATGGTGTCCCTCCCTGCCCACAGCAGTCTACGTGGATCTTCAGTGCAGGCCATGAATTTGTGTCCATCTCCCACGTGACTTCAAATAGATCTTGAACCCCAAGCTATAAAACACGAGCATTATCCTTAACTATGAGAGTTTCCTTCATAGGTTTTCAGCTTGCTAATTGTGGGGCTTCCTGCCATACACAGGGCCTGACCCTAATTAGCTTCTGACCTCAGCCACACTCAAGGTAATGTGGCTCTAGCCTCACTTGCTGGTTCTGGATAAAGTACAGCTAACAGCTGCCTTCCCTTCCTCTGTGCGCACTTTTGAACGCCCCAGCACCAGTTCAGTTCAGTATTGCCTGAGAGGACAGAGACGGTGTCCTCAGAGTGGCATGCGCTTTTATCCAAGAGTCTTCACAGGAGAATCAGACCAAACCAGAAAGAAAAAAAAAAAAATCCCTGGGGGGTGGAAATCCTTCAGTACATCCAAGGAGTTCTAAGGTTGCACTTTATTGGAGCTACAGAAATTGTGAGTCTGGCTGGAAGCAATCAATAAATCAAATGTAACATCTAAGGTAATTTCAGAGCATTCCCTGAGAAACGGGGCTCATCCAGCAGCTCCTCTATCACTTAAAACAGAGTCCTTTGTCTTTGGGGTTGCTGAGTAGCTATGAAGGCAATTCCAGGGTAAGCCGTCAGATAAGGCAAACTCAATTCCTGGCCTGTAATGACGAGGTCGGCGCTGCATGGGACGGCTTTTCCATTGGCTTTGAGTAAACTCAGATGAAGAAGGCTTTGTATGAGAGAGAGAGAGAGAGAGAGAGAGAGAGAGAGAGGAGAGAGGGATGGGGGGAGAGAAGGAGATCCACCTTATTTGAGAATCTACAGGAGTTAAAGAATTGCGTTCTGGCCTGGACACTAGCAAGCCACCTCTGTTTCCATAATGACTTCTTTACATTATTGAATACAATGGGAGTCTTAAGGGCAACCGCAATAACAGTTACTCATGAAAAATTAACAAAGAATTTATGGAAATGTAGGTGAAGTCCCAAAGCAATTAGCTTAGATTTCTCTGGAGTCTGAGGAAAGCCTGGATAATTGCATGCAGAACCTGTGTAAAGTGGCTATTTTCATTATCACTGGCTACAGAGAGTCCATTTCCATCACAATGGGTTATAATGACGTTAAAGCTAGCACACAGAGATGTTGGAAAAGGTTACAACACGGTTTACCAAATGGTTTGATTTATGTAACGCGGGAGAGCGACACACTTCAGATGATGGGGTTACGGGGACCGGAGGGGTTGACCTTGAATGTTCAAAGGCGTCCATATGATAAGCAAATGTACCACAGCATCTGAAAGCTAATTATACATGCCCAGCAGAATGCACAGAGTGAGTTCAGTTTGCCTCCCAATTGGAAGGAAGCTGCACTGGATTGCAAGCTGGCATGTGAACGTCATCCTGACTCACCTCTTTTGTAAGGTGTATGTGTTTATAGGTGTGCGTAGGAGTGGCATTGTCTTAGGAACTCTGTGGTCCCGGCACCCTGAGGAACCAGAGGTGACATTCTGAGGAACTGCGGAGTCCCTCCTACACCTTAAGAGAGATGATACATTATTGTTATTAGTCAAATGAATTAAAAGGGAAAGCATGGCCACCTTACAGAATTCATTCATGCATACCAGCGTAGCATGGCCCCTCCCAAGGCCAGAGGAGCCAGCTCCTTCTACTGCTGTCTGTAAAGACAGGGAAAAGGGAACATAATTTATTAAGCTCTTATCAACCCTCAATCTCCCCTGCAATGTCACACACACACACACACACATACACACACACGATGAGGGAAATGAATCTGGGTATTTTTTTCTGTCTATAAAAAGCTATAGTAAATGCTGTGCCTTGGATTTGAATGATTTTTTTTTAAACCATTAAATAAATTCGTGCTCTGAAGTCCACAGAATACTAATAATTGTTGCTAGCTGCCGTCTGGAAAGGATCACATAGTCTCAGTCTTATTTGGTAAACATTCTCTGTTTCAGAAGAGAAAAGGAAGAATGAGATTATTTAAGCACTTGCCACAAAAGCCTCAGCAGAGGTCTTCCTCCAAATGGACACCACTGCCTGAGGACGAACGTCAACACCGTTCAAGCTTTGTTCAGAGAGCTGAAAGGCTCCCCCAGCCTGCACAGGGGCACACTTAAGGGAAGCATTAAGAAAATCAATCTACAATAACACTGCCACATTCGCATCCCAACCTGGCCAATACACTGCCAGCAGATGCGACAATCATATTTTGACAGTTCCGATAGCTGATAACGGATGGCAGGGGGCGAGGGCGGGGTGGGGTGGAGGTGCGGGGATTCTATTTGATGTGGGTCCTGTGTTTACACAATTACAGCCTTGCTGTTTGCCTGAGCCACATTAAGGATGTAAAAAGCAGAGAGAGCAAACAGAAGCCCATGTTTTGGTATTATCAATGCAAAGCGATACAGGCGCCCAGCAGTATGGCCCCTGTTCACCTTCAATTTTCTTTTTCTCCCACATTGCCACTGTAACCAAAGGTTACGGGAAGAAGATTCCTGTAGCTCCCCTTGCTTCTGAGCTTGCCATCTTCGGCTCCCCTCATTGTCGCCTCAAAGACATTTTTAAAAGCACATTGTTCACCTGGTTAGAGAAAGCGAGGAAGAAAAGGATGAATAGAAAGCTTTGTCATAAATGGAACTGGCATTTCACTGGAGCGTAGCATTGACATTCAACACCCTTGTACCTGAAGCTCCTGGCCAGCTCTACTCAAGCAGGTCAAATAAAGCTGTTTCAAACTCCTTGTAATATGTTTTGATTTACAGATTTTTCAATTCTGCTGAGCAACAGAGAGACATATTTGGGAGCCGCATAAACAAATACATTCAGCTGTGCTGTGGATTAACCCAAAGTGACACATTTATTTAAAAATCTGCCTACGACTTGTCCTCATTGATTAAATGCCCTTAAGAAAGTGAGGCTGATGAAATGAATGCCATTAAGATGCAGTGTGCCTCCACAGCTGCTTTTGATGGTTGACACATTCCCCAGAGTGGGAGATCGGATGGCTGATAAGCTAACGCTGAATTATAAGCACTTTGTGGCATGTCACTGGCAAATAAAAGTCTACTGTTTTGCTTGCAAAGCAACTGTCTGCCTTAACAGCACAAAAATGGACACGATGCAGAGTGATTTCATCTCCTGTGCCCAGAATATAAACGAACATGTACTCTGTGTGTACATTTTCACGGCAGAAATCAGCCCTGAGCCAGGGCGGCTTGTTCCTGGCTGCGGTACCATTGATCACCAAAGTAGAAAGGCCTGCCAAGGACTCTGTCGATGCTGTCAGGGCTCCAGTGAGCATCCGGTGATTTTGCTGTCGCTAGCTGTTTGTTACCTGAGCTTTCACTGGCTTAGAAGGGACAACCGGGGTTGTGTTGGTAGTGGTGCAGGGATATGAAGAGCAGAGAAAAAAAAAAAAAAGACAACTTGGTTCTTTTTGGAATTGGAGGCATAAACTGCATTTGAGGTGTGGTGCAAAGGGTACAGAGAGTAGAAGCCATGTTTTCCCAGCCTTATGGCCTGGAGCAATCACTTCAATTTGCTGAGTCTCAAGTTTCTTCAGCTGAAAAATGGGGCTAATGCTTGTTTCTTTTTGGATTGTGGTGAAGACGTTGTAGAATAAAGTACACAACGCGCTTTGTCAACTGTCCAATACTAGACGAAGGGTCAGGGGTCAATGAGGCTGCCTGAAACAGCCTCCCTAGGCAGTGTCCACTCCCGGTGTAGACGCTGGCCCCTCTCCCACAGGATCACCACACTGGAGTCCGAGTCTCCCGTCTGGTGTTAGACAGAGTAAGTGACCCTTTCCCCCTGTTGCAGATAGTTCCAGACTCAAACAATACGGTGCAGAACATCATTTCGATTTCAGTGTGATTGGATGAGCAGATGTTTAGGTGATCAGCCATCAGTCATGCCTTTTAAAATGAAAATATTGAAGGGACTCCTGAGACACAATGACATACTAGTCAATTTTGGAGCACCTTTTTTTTCTCTATATGTGTACCTGTGCAATGTGTGTGTGTGTGTGTGTGTGTGTGTGTGTGTGTGTGTGTGCGCGTGTGTGCACCTGCAAGGCCAGAGGTCAGCCTCAACTAGTGTTCCTCATGAGCTGTGTGCTTTCTGCTTTGAGATAGGGTCTCACTGGGATTGGGGGCTTGGCCATTAGGCGAGGCTAGCTGGCCAGGAAGCCTCAGGGAATACACATCTTTCTCTTTTCCTCAGCACTGGATTTGCAAACACACACTGCCATACCTGACTTTTCACTTGCCCGGTGGGGATTAAACTTACATCCTTATGCCTGAGAGACTGGTACTTCCCCAGACCCTGGAATTACTTTGACTTAAAAGATATTCAAGCTACTTTTTTTTTGGTGTTATTTCTCTTCATGAACAACTGTACATTTTTTTAAAAAAGTCTCTCTTACATTTGTCCTCATGAAGAGGAACCTTCATTCAAGCCTTTCTCTTGGTCCATGCTCACCAGGTTAAAATGTCATTTCTTCCAGACGTTTAGATGGCATTGCTTCCAACACACCTGTCCTGTGCTCTCATGGGGCTCTGCTGCCTCTGTCTTCTGCTTCACCTCTGAAACTGGACCGTGGAGGAAAAAGACCATTCTGTAAAATGGGCTTGCCCCTGCACTGGGATTAACCATTGTACAACTTCTGTGCTCTGGATTTAGCCCTTAACTTCCCTCAGACTGATAGTAATCTAATAACTGTGCAAATAGTACCAACAATAGAGATTTCTAATTCCCAAGTGATGGGGGATGTCATTCTGTATGCTGTGAAAATGTGTTGCTCTGAATGGTTGATCAATATAGCTGTTTGGCCAATGGTGAGGCAAAATATGGTTAGACAGGACATTCTAAAGAGAGAGAGGAAGGAAGAAGACAGAGCAGAGGAGACACCACCCTGCCATCCAGGGAGTAGCATGTAATGGCACCTAGGTAAAGCCACGGAATATGTAGCGACATATAGAATAACAGAAATGGGCTGAGTTTAATTGTAGGAGCTAGTCAGTGGTAGGCCTGAGCTAATGGCCGAGCTGTTTTAATTAATATAAGCCTCTGTGTGTTTACTTGGGTCTGAGTGACTGCGGAAAACTGACTGCACCCAAGTGCGCCCATATTTGAGGCAGTTTATAAGGCTCTATCTGTTGCATTTAAGATTATTTTTTCTAAGGGTAAGACACAGTGGATACTGTTACGATGCTTGGGGTAGAAGCACCTCTCAAGGTGGTGGTTAATATTAGCTATCAACATGATTGTGTCTGGAACCGATTAAGAGACATACATCTAGGTGGGTTTGTAAGGGTTTTTTTTATATAGATTTATTTTAGTCACATGTATGTGTGCCTATGACTGCATGCCATATGTGTGTAGATGTCTGAGGAAGCTAGAAGAGGATATCAGATCCTTCTGGTGTCAGAGTCACAGGTGGTTGAGGGATGTCAGGCATGGATGCTGGAAACTGAACTCAGGTTTTCTAGAAGAGCAGTTAGCTCTCTTAACTGCTGAACCATCCCTCAAGCCCACTGAAAGGCATTTTCTAGAAGGTTTAACTGAAGGGGAAAGACCTTCCATCCCCCAGATTGGGATGTGATCTGATACAAGGTGGACCAAGGGAAATGCTGTTGCTCTTTGCCTGCTTGCCTTCACCCTTGCTGGTGAGTGCATCCATCCTGTGGCTGACTTTGTTGCTTCTGTCCTCCACTGATCCTCCAGGAGTCTTGCAGACCTTCAATACCAGATTGGAACTACTGAGAAATCCATGTTTGTGGACTGAGTAGCTACTGGATTCTCAGTCTCTCCCATGTACTACTGATAGCCACTGTTGGACTCCCCAGTGTGCACTGTGGAAGCTAATCTGATAAATACCCCTTAAATATATATACATATATATATAATATATATAATGTTTTCATTCTCTTGGTCCTGTTCCTCTAGAGAACCCAGACCAAGACACTTAGTTCTTGTCTTCTTGAAGGAAAGAAACAAAGACATTTAAGAAGAAGTTGGTCTAACAGAACAAAGCCATTGCTCTAGAGAGAAAATGGAGTGGGTTGTCCCCAAGAGGGGCAGCAGCGTAGTGGGTTCTTTGTTGTAGATTTTAAAGATGTTTCATGAATATTTATGAGGTGGGTAGTACATTCATGAAGTAAGGTAACTCTTTTTCCCTCCCACTCGTAGTGGACCATAGCTCCTTTTTTTTTTTTTGGTTATTCTCTACGTGTTCCTCTATAAAAGCCCACATAGGGAGGGTGGATACAGACCCTTTCTTACTGGATGTGTGTAGGAAAATACCCTGGTACTTTAGTGTTTTTTTATATAACTGGAACAACCTATCTGTGACCTCAGTGATGTTTAGTCACAGAAGGAGTGCTCTGGTCTTCGGAGCTTTGGAGACAGCTATGGTGTCTCTGGCTACATCATATGCGACTTCTGTGGTTGTTCGGAGTCCCACGACAGATCTCATGGCTGTCTGTCAGTTAAGACATTCTGCTGTCCACGGGTTAAGACATTTTGTTATTTTTGTAAGTGAGATGGGCCAACTATGTGGTTCAGAGAATTAGGGCATTTGGTGCCAAGCCCGATGGCCAGGGCTCAATTTCTGGAACCAATGTGGTGTAAGGAGAGAATCAGCTCTAACAAATTATCCTCTTACTTCTATCGATGCACTACGGCATGTATGTACCCAGCCCCCCCCCCCCCATGATTAAAACAATATGTAGTCCTTTTTTTTTTTTTTTTAAAGTTGAGGCTTTATCATGAAAGCTTGGGTCAAGGTTTTGCAACATACTGGCAGCAACAGAGCTCCACAGCTCACATAGACCCCTACCTAGCCCTCCACTCTCCTTTCCTGCTCTAGCTCCTGGCCAGTTGTTTTTCTCCCATCACATTGATTTCAGTGGAAAGTTTTCTATAGGGAAGGTCATTGGTGGTGAGGGAGAGGGACAAGAAGCAGAGAGAGGGGACAAAGGTCAAAGGTGTTATTTTATTTTATTTTTTATCTATTTATTTATTTTAGGTCACTGGGTTCAAGCAAAAGCTAGGGTTGTCCAGTTCATTCAGTGGGGTTATCATTGCTTGGTAAGCTAGAAAAATGTAGGACCAATCTTCATAATAACAGGGTAAAAATTTCAGTGAGAGGGTGTGTTAGTTCCTTTTCTCAGTGTTATGACAAATCTTTTGAGCAAAGTGACTCAAGAGGCAGGCGGTGTTTACCTTGGTTTGCAGTGTATTGGTGGAGTCCATCGGAGGAGGGATGTGAGTCACAGAGGCAGGAGTGGGTGGGAGGCACGTGGTCACATCGCATCCTTAGTTAGGAAGTGGAGAGAAATGAATGCTGGTCTTTGGCTTGCTTACTTCATCACCCCAGCCCATAGAATGGTATCACCCATTCCAGGTGGGTGTTCCATCCTCAGCTAAACTTCGTAGAAGTTCATCCAGATATGCCCAGAACTTTGTCTTCAAGGTGATTCTCAATCCCATCAAGTACCAGAGAGCTGCTGGTCTTCAGTCTACATTCAAATCCCAAAGAAGTAGGTTTACATACCAGTGAACGAATGCCCCGTAACAGGATGATAAGCTTGCCAGTGAGAGTGAGGGCAAGCAGGCAAAAAGCAAGAGCTTTCTTCTTCCGTGTCCTTTGATGGGGGCTGCCACCAGAAGGTGTGGGCCAGATTTAGGGTGAGTCTTCCCACCTCGATGACCCAAGACAATTTCTCACAGATATGTCCATATTAGTACTACTTGGGTTTTAGTTGATTACAGATGTGATCATGTTGACAACTAAGACTGGCCATTGTCATCTTTTTAATGATTACACCATTTTTCTCCACACCAGCCTTGCCAAGATTCAGACTCATTCATGCTTCTTTCTACCACAAACTCATAGTGTTTTTAAATTATTATTATTTAGTTATTTGTTTGTGTGTGTCGGGGGTGGGGGGTGGGGTACATGTGCCATGACAGATATGTGGAGGTCAGAAAACAACTTGTGGAAGTCAGTCCTCTCCTTCTACTAGGCGGGTCCCAGAGATTGAACTCAGGTCATCAGGTTTGGTGGTGAGCGCCCTTAGTTACTGACCCATGTCAGCAGTCCAAACTGCACATTTCAAACACAGTTTTCCGTCCCCTCTGTCGCCCATTCTCACGGTACATCTGGAAGAGAACAGCGAGTAACAACCATGAGAGAGCCCCCAGTGCTAGCCGGTCTTGAGATTTTCGACACTGACCAAATTGGTTTGTTACTTTTGAATTCAGTCTCACTCAAAGTCTCAGCACACAGGCCGACGAAAGCAGCCAGGTTACTTCTCAGAGCGTACCAGGCACGGTCTCTAGTCCCATCCCTGAGAGAGCTCTCGCTCCCCTCCGTAACCTCACGGGTGCGGCACCCGCTGACAGCTTTTGTCTTGGCGTTCTAGTCTTGCACATGCGCGTCGTGAAATCCACATCTGTTCTGCCACGTCTGTTCTGCCAACCAGTTCCAAATGCTTGGAAGGCACACTGTCAGGTTACCACAGCGGCAGCTCTCCCACCACTTTTCTCTGTCAGCTACTTTTCTGGTTGCTGCGAGAAAATACCGCAGGATTCTGACAAAATACACGGAGTACTCTGGGCACAGCGTAGTGTTGGCCATTTGTGATACAGACGTGGACAAGTCTGAGATGGCCTCTGCCCTCAGGCGGCTCATATCCCTGCATATTTATAGGTCATCATTATAGGCCATAACTTATGCTAGGACTGACAAGGACGGTAACGCAGAGTCGTAGAATAAGAGCTGGTAGGGGAGAGATGGTCTCCAATACTGTGCCACACAGAAAAGGGCTGATTCGACAGATGGACAGATTTTCAGGGTCCTAGTATATCTCTTAAGCCCACAGGCACGTCTCCAATAGCTCCTTCTTATGATAGTGACAGTAAGACAAGTTACCCGGTGGACCTATGGAGTCGCCAATGGAAACGTAGCGCTACCATTACCAAGTGCCACAGACCGAGTGTCTTATTTATTTTCTCACTGTCCTGGAGACTGGGAAGTCTGACATCCAGGTAGTAGCCGGGCTGGTTCCTGGTGAGGGCTCTCTTCTTGGTTCGTTGATGTCCATCTGTCTGCCCCTGTGTCTTTACGCAGTTTTTCTTAGCGTGTTTGTGTTCGAATTTTCACTTCTTATCAAGGGATCAGCCGTACTGGATCAGAGCCTATCCTACTGACCTCATTTTAATGTAATATCTCTCTTAAGATCTTATCCTCTGATAGTTTCATTTTGAAGCAGAGGGTTAGGACCTCAGCATAGGAGGTATTTTGGAGAACATGCACCAGGCTGTATGAAGAGAAAGAGAACGTGTCGCTATTGATTCTTGTATGGAAGCAATTTGGGAAATGTTATCTGACCTTCTGGGTACCCTGTTACATGCTGCATCTCTCCTTAAAGAGAAATGCCATCAGATGACACATGGAAGGACCTTTATGTATTTTTCAGACCTTTATATATTTTTCAGAGAGACTGGACATTGCTGGGTGTGTTCTAGCCTATGAGAGTCTCCAGAGACCATTGTACTGGGGTGGAGAGTTTGTTAAACAAGGCTTCACATCTATTACCTCAAAATTGAGGGGTAGAATGAACTACACATTCTGAACCAGGCTAACTGAATTTATATTTTATACCAATCATCAACCTACATCACTAGAATAGGAGTATCTAGTTTTAAAAAATTCTGTGGCCACATTCATAATTTCACGCCACAAGGGAAATAAATGTATTGGAGGCTCTTTGCTCAGCACTCTGCTAAGCGGACGCTAGAAGCTCCATAATTGATTTATTCTTTCTTCCACTGAACAAATATTTATTGGTTCTTCACTGTGGGTTTCATTTACCATGTCCATTTTTGAAAACCTGGCTAACGATAATTCAGGCGCTATTGGAGTTTATCCAATTTGTTCTGTGTGCTTCTCCGGATAGAATCTGCCTAGGAGCTGCTGTGCTAGGGTGTAGTGGCGACAGTACTGGGGAGGTCCAGGCAGACCCAAGGTTCAAAATGTGGCTCACTGAGGATGACTCAGCTAAGAAGGAGGCAAGAAACATATACTCAGAGTCCACCTGAGCGAAGATGATGATGAAGATCGGGGGCGGTCGGGAAGAGCTGAGTCAAGAGCTGCAAGAAGGGAAGCTCTGAAAAGGCGGTACCACCCCCCTGCAATCTTGCAGAAAGTGGGTCTGAACAACCATGTAGAGATAAAGGAAAGAGGAGATCTTTATTCTCTACACATCACACGCTGTTGCAAGCTCGTATTGTCACGGTCCGCAGCTGTCACACTGTCTCAATTGTTTACTTAGGTATCCATCCACGCTTAGTCTCTCAATTTCTAGAGTACCAGAAATGGAGCCTATATATATGTGTGTTCTAATGAATATTTGTTGAACAGATGACTGAATCAAGTTGTGTTTTTGGAAAGCTTTTCCTCAAATGAATTCTTTGAGAAGTTGTACTAATAACAACCTTTATTTTTTCCCCCCAAAGGAATACAATTTATTCTTTGGCAAATCCAGAAATGTATTTAATTCATTCCAATTACTCTCTTACGTCTCTCCTACCCCACCCACCACAACACCTCCTTAACAAAGTCCTTTTCCGTGTTCATGTCGATTTGTTTTGTAATCCACTAGGTTTAATGGGTGTTTCACATATCTGTAGGTGGGAACCTATTCACTAGATGGTGGTGGGCTCACTAGCAGCCACACAAAGACAACAACTTCTTCTGCCATCCATTGCCAATAAGTTCCACAGAGAAAGATGGTTCTCAGGAGCCCTTTCCTTATGGATGACTGACTGTTGAGAGGCTCGGTCTTGGGCAGGCTCAGTACAGGCAACTGTGGCTGCTCTGAGTCCATGCTTGCAGTATGTTTTGGTTGCTTTTAATGGCAACTTGTCACACATTAGAATCACCTGAGTAGGGAACCTCACTTGAAAAACTATGCTGTTAGCCTTAAATGATGAGGGATGACCTATCCAGATTGTAGGTGGTACCAGTCCAGATAAGTCGATTGATCCTGTGGATGCTGTTGCTGCTGATCCAATCACTGATATCAGAAGCAGCCTTCCTAGGCTTTCATTGTGAACTACAGACCAGTGGTTATCTAAGAAAGTTCCAGGTTTTGACGACTGCTGAGGTACCCAGCCTTGGGGACCGAGCTACTATCAGGTTGGCAGGCTGTTAAGTTACTGTGGGACTACTCCTACTGTGAGACACCAAGCTTCAAGCACCATTGAGCAAATACCAGTTTTTAGCCTCTCGGGTGTTGTTGCTATTTTCACACAAGCTGACTTGATAAATTCATACATATATAATATGCAATATGTAATATATAATATAATAATATTATTATATATCATATACAATTATATTATATATTATATATATATAAGTTATATATAATATATATGTCCATCCCATTGGTTCTGTGCCTCTAGAGCACCCTGACTACTATATAGTGGTTGTGTCCAGAAGACAGCCCTTCATGGCCCTCCTCCCCATCAACAGGCTCTTACATCAGGCTCTTCTGCCCTCTCTACTATGGGGTTCCCTGAGCCTTAGAGGGGTGGCACTCATCAGTCACTTAGTCTTAGCGCCTCGATTGTCTGTTAGTTTCTGCATGGGCTGCTCTTCCCTGCAGAGAAGCTTCTCCAAATGAGGTTCTAATATATTTGGATGCATGCGTGGCAAAATATGATCCATGAGAGGGCCTAAGGAAGGTAAAATTCGATGTTTTTTTTTCTTTAAATAGAAAGTTACTAAGTGTATGAGGGAGTAAGGGACCACAATAAAAATAGTAATTCTTCTCATCCTTAGGATGAACTTAGCATTTGAAAGAAATTAGCATCTTGGTAACAATTCTAATTTACTTTTGCTGCTGTGATAAAGACACTACCAAAAGCAACTTAAGAAGAAGAGGGTTTATTTAATCTCACAGCTTATATAGTTCATCTGTGAGGGAAGTCGGGGCAGGAACTCAATGTACCTGGAGGAACCTGGAGGTAGGAACTAGAGCAGAGACCGGGAAGGAATGCTGCCGACTGGCTTGCTCCCCATGGTTTGTTCAGCTTACTTTTTCTAGTCAACTCTGGATTCCTTCCCAAGGATGGCACCACTCCCAGTGATCTGAGCCCTTCCATATTAGTGATTAATCAAGAAAATGGCCCAAAGACTTTCCTGCAGGACAACCTGACTGAGGCATTTTCTCAACCGAAGCTCCTTCTCAGATGACCCCAGGCTGTGTCAATTTGACAAAAGCTAGACAGTAGGGTGAGATTGACCAGTGTGCCCACACAGTCTTTTCCAGTCACTCACAAGTGTGGTAGTGTTGTCATGGGATAGGTAACTCCAATAGAAAAGCTCTGACCCATAGAGTTGGGAGTAGGAGCAGTGTGTGTGTGTGTGTGTGTGTGTGTGTGTGTGTGTGTGTGTGTGTGACTATTCCCAAGGGCCAGTATCTCCGCCTGTGCTTCTCTGTCTGAAGGCCCCTCTTGTAATCTGAGACTCATATGAAATCAGTTTTATGGGAGATTATCTTAGCACAGCAGAAATTGCTTCTTTGAAGAATCATGACTAGACCCATGGAATGCCAAGTGATTCCTCTGTCTTGACTATCTTGAGACAAAATAATCAAATGTAAATCATGTACAATTAGAGCCCACAACTATGAAATTCATTTATAGTTTCTCCAAGTTGTTATGTTGAACAATAGAGGTTTAAACCATGGTGTCTCTTTGTAGTAGATTAGCTTCCAGCATTATGTTTTAAAAGAATATTAAATATTCTTTCAGAAGAATTATAAAAGCCTATGGGAAATACTTATGATGCAGTAAATTGAAAAGAAAATAAAAATACATAAATATTAAATGTCCAGCTATGAGCTGAAGGTGATGCCATGCATATGCAATCGCAGTACTAGGGAAACTGAGGCAGAAGGATTAGAGATAATTCAAGGCCAGCGTGGCCTGTACAGCAAGATTCTGTCTCAAGAAGGGCCAAAAGAAAATAAGTGAAATACATGGTTGCTTTAAAAATTGTGCAAAAAAAGATGGAAGGAACTGCTACCCAAATTCCAACGCTGATATTTTCAAGGGTACGCATGAGGCCTGTGGGTGAGCCATGGTATTTTCTTCCATGTTGCTTTTCTGTATTTTCCATGCTAAAAATAAAATGCGATGTGATTGCACCTATATGTCCAGGACAGAGAGATGAAGTCCATTAGTGTTCGTCAGAGGCTAGTGAGGGCAAGAGAAGGGGAGGCCACGCTTAGTAGGCATACAGTTCTTTAAAAATAGAGTTTTTTTGATCCCCACAAAGACTAAACTGATGCTAGGTTTTGCCACGCTTGCTTTGGATCTGTCTTTTAAATGTACCAGGAAGCCAACCTGATTCACTCCTGTCCCTCTCCTTTTAAGAAGCAATCCTTAGGGCTGGGGAGATAACTTGGTTTATAAAATAACTGCTGCACAAGTCTGAGGACCTGAGTTCAGGTCCCCACCACTTGCTTAAAAAAAAAAAAAAGCCAGGTATGGCTGTGCACATCTGTACCCTAGTGGAAGAGTTAGGGACAGAGACAGGTGAATCCATGGAGACAGATGGGTCCTAGAGCTCAATGTCCAGTCAGTTTACCCAGTCTATGAGTACTTGGGTCAATGAGGAACCTGTGACAAAAAAGATAATGGGGGTGGAGGTGGATAAGAGTAGAAAATGCCAGATGTCAACCTCTGGTTTTCATGTGTTGTGGTAGTTTGAATGTAATTGCCTCCATAAGCAAATAAGTGTGGCTTTTCATCCTAGGTATGGCCTTGTTGGAGGAAGTGTGTCACTGTGGAGGTGGGCTTTGAGTTCTCCTATGCTCAAGCTACTCCCAGTGTCATAGTCGACTTCCTGTTGCTTTCTGATCAGGATGTAGCCAGCACCATGTCTGCCTGCACACTGCTATGTTCCCCACCATGACAACAATGGACTGAATCTCTGAAACTGTAAGCGAGCCACCCCAATTAAATGTTTTCTATGAGTTGCCGTGGTCATGGTGTCTCTTCACAGCAATAGAAACCCTAACTAAGACATGTGCCCATGTGTACTCATATGCACACATGCAGTATAATTATACTACACACACACACACACACACACACACACACACACACACACAGGTACATACACTGTGCACTGATGAGTGTTTACACACAGGGACACACACAGAGAAGTAATCTTTGATTTTTAATTGATATATTTTTATTTATTTAATGAAGTTCTTTGTGTGTATGTGTGTGTGTGTGTGTGTGTGTGTGTGTGTGTGTGTGCACTTGCACCAGCATGTGTGCATGCAGGTGTAGAGGTCAGAAAACAACTTGTCAGAGTGGGTCCTTCTGCTGTGTGGGTCCTAGGGATCAAACTCTTGTTGTCAGGCTTGGTGACAAGGGTTGTTGGTCCCAGAGCTGCTTTTTCAGCCCGACTGGAATGGGTTTGCAAGGGAGAAACGTTGTGTTGCTTATGATGAGTTCTGACAAGTGAAGTTAAGACGGAAGCCATCTGTATCATGGAAGGGGCACCTCCTCTGTCCCTTTCTCCTTCATGTTGGCTGGAGTGGGTTGTGATGGGAGATAGCCTGGTCTATCACGTAGACTGTGTTAAGGATGGTGGAGTTATAAAATAGGAGAGTTCTGTTTTTGTTTTGTTCTTGCCTTTAGAATTAATACATCACACCTTTTATACATATACAAATATCACACCTCATACACACATACATGTATCACACCTTATTTATATCTATACGAATATCTTTATTCAACAAACAAAAATAAAATTCTAATGCACGTAAGCCACTGCCAATTCGGATTTCTTACCTCTGGCATCCTACATCAACCCATTGAATAGACCAGGTAAATTTCTGCTGTGTATTTTTTTTTCAACCACACTTATGTTTTCCAAACAAGATCTATTTGACATATTACTATTTAAATGTTACCAAATGCATAATACTGTACACACTCTTTTATTTTACTTTTTTAAATGTAAGATGTTCTTCATATTTATCTGTGCTGACATCTATTGACATAATCTGTCGATTTGGGCAGCCGTATGCTATTCTCCAAAATTTTTTTGCATATTTATACTAAAGACTTCTTAGATTACTAAAAAAAAAGCACTATACAAACATCTTTGTATAGGTTACATGGTATTGAGTGTGAGTATATCTACGATGGATTTCTTGTGGAAGAATTAATGGCTTGTAAGGTGGTACATCCTTAACTCTAGCAGGTCTTGCCAAGCAGGTTGTTCCAAAATGAAATCTTTCCAGCCAGTATAGAAGGATTCTTATTTCTCTGCGTCACACACAGCACTTGGCATCACCCGACTTTCCAACTTTTGCCTAACAAATAAGAAGGGGTTGTTTATTATCTTTCATAGTGAGTTGGAGGATGTACTCTGAAGCCCTCCAAGGAGTCTAGACCCATCTCCAGGGCCATGGGGGAATCTCTCCATGTAGTTTCCTCTCTGAGTTCATGGAAGGATCTTATCTGTCATTTTGGGAGTGGCATGCAAAACACACAAGACGAGAAACTTTCTTTTCTGTTCTAACACACTTCTGGAGAACCCCAAACCTCTTGACTCCATCTCCCATGTACAGGGATTGCAGATTTGCCACCACACCTTGTCTCAATCACGGCTTTTAAGGCCCGACATTGAAATCATCGTGATCCTGAAGGTACATGTTCATGTTTCTGTTGAATGCTCTGAGGATGTTTCGTGCATGCTTGGTGACTTCTCGCTGTTTTACAACAGCACCACCTGGGTTCAGCTGAACATCCAGCAACAAGGTGAGCCTGCGGTGGCCATTGTTCAAGGTTGCTTCTCTCCGGTCTTAGGGTCAAAGGCTACTGACTCAAGACTCCTCTGACTCTTAGGAGGATCCAGGCTAGCTAGCGTGCATTTTCCAGACTCAGTTCTCCAACTTGCAGCAGTCACAAGATTTAGCCGCCCAAGCCCTGCACCAGAGCTGTGCTTTACCCCTGGAATTAGTGTTAGGGAATGTCACAGATTGGATCCTGGGATTTATACATGCCAGGTAGGCACTGTACCACTGAGACACACCCCACTCTTATACCCTCAGGCTAACCCCAGATTTGATGTTGCTATTGTTCTCTCGATTTTGCTTCATCTCAGCCTCTTTCCTATTATCTCCCTCCCTTACCAGAATCCCCCTTTCCCACATTCCTCATCCTGTATTAAAAAGTTGCTGCGGCTGCTTGCCCTGATTGGTGAATATCCAGTCCTGTGTGTTGCCAAAAGCTGATGTCTCAGACTTTCTTCGCTCACAGCCATAAGCATATTTCTCAAGGCCTTTATTCTCACACGTACATTTTGAGTACCTGCTATGCACCAGGGTTTCTGACACATACTATCCAGAATGATGCTCATGAGAGCTTGCTATCTGCTCGGATAGCTGACGTGGGGGCAATAGAAATTATCCTAGAAGGCAACCAGGTGAGTGTGCTGAAATGGAGCTAAGACCATACAGTGTTCAAAAACTAGGAGGGAGGGAGGCCGGGAGGAAGGGAGGGGTCCTCACTCCCACAGCCTGGCTCTGGGGATCAGGCTCCTGAGTGGAATATAAGCTTCAATTTCATAACAGTCCACGGGTGTACAGCTGGGCAGACGTGAAATGAAGTCCCTTTCATGTTAAGAGTGACTGATATGAAGGATACAGTTTACTGCAGAAATTGGAGGGAACATTCTAGACAACTCACACAGCTTTTCTGTCACACACCTCCACTCGGACTAGGAAATTACTTAGACTACATGTGGATGGAAAAAGGTAGAGGGCATTTGGGTATTTCAGATAATTTTCTGGAAGCAATAGCAAAGCAAGCTTCTGAGGTCACTACTCTTGGTGGGGAGCATTTCCTATTGTAGGTGTACTTGCTAGAGTGTAGAGCTCCTTGAGAATAATGTGTGCCATTTTCTCTCTTCTGCTCTCTTTACAGATTTGTTTGACATTAAGCAAGGCCTTTGAAAATCAAAAGACAACAACATTCTTAGTATCAGAATCAATTCTTCCTGTAGATGTTTGCATTCTACACTGCGGGAAAGATTAAAAGGAAAAAATTGAAGCCAATTTGTCTTCTTAATGTACACAGAAAACCCCATTTTAGATAAGATCCTTCAAGCACTACGCCCAAACTTACAACACCAAAGTGGGATAATGTCAGCTGAAAGGAAGAAAGAAAGAGTGTTTTTATTTTTATTTTCTCTGATAAAGATATAGTTGTCAGATGCCAGCTGGCTGAAGTCAGACTGGAGAGAGAGAGAACCCGCCCAGAAGCAGGCAGCAACTTGGTTATTTTTAGTGAGTTAGCTGAGCTCAACCCAAACCGTGAAGTGT
>CABHPQ010173826.1:4736-30415 GCA_902168405.1 Peromyscus aztecus | reverse complement strand
AAATAAATAAATAAATAAATAAATAAATAAATAAATAAATAAATAAAATTAAAGAACCAACCAAAGACAAAAAAATAATTTGGTGGAGAAGTAAGAAGTGTCCACGCTAGGTCATAAATTCCTAAATATCTGGCCTGGTATCAATGTACCTCCCCTCTAACTCAAACCCCCTGAGCCTGGCTAAAGCATGCTGAGTGGGAAAGCCTGCACGCCCAGACTGAGAGGGCAGAGAAAAGCCTTCCCTGTTTGCTTCTATTACCTGAATAAGCCCTAACATTGCTTTAAGACCAGGCCACTCTAAATCTGTTGCAATTAATAATATGAAAATCAGCAGCATCAGGGATGGGGAGACCGCTTGGTTAGCATTCTCCATGCCTGAGGATCTGACTTTGATTCCCCAGCACCCATGTAAAAAGTGAGGTGTGGTGAACACCTATAATCTGAACTGGGAAGGTGGGGACAGGAGGACTCTGGAGCTCACTGGCCAGGATCAGTGAGAGATCCGTCTCAGCTAGGGTTTCTGTTGTTGTGATAAAACACCAAGGTGGGGTGAGGATTTATTTCATCTTATACTTCCAGGTTACCTTCCATCACTGAGGGAAATCAGGACAGGAACTCAATGCAGGAGCAAATGCAGAGGCCATGGAGGGTTGCTGCTCACTGGTTTGCTCCCCATGGCTTGCTCAGCCTGTTTTCTTACAACACCCAGGACTACCTGCCCAGGGTGGCACCTCTCACAGTGACCTTGACCCACCCTCATCAATCATCAATCAACTAAATGCACCACAGGCCTCTCTGGGGGAGCATTTTCTCGACTGAGGTTCCCTCTTCCCAGATAAGGTCTAGCTTACTGACTTAACTTAGGGTTACTATTGCTGGGACAACGGAACACCACAACTAAAGGCAACTTGAGAGGAAAGGGTTTATTTCACTCACACTTCCATTATAACCGCTTATCATCAAAAGCCGTGAGGGCAGGAACTCAAACAGGGTAAAAACCTGGAGGTAGGAGCTGATGCAGAGGCCATGGAGGGGTGCTGCTTACTGGCTTGCTCCCTCTGGCTTGCTCAGCCAGCTTTCTTACAGAACCCAGGACCACGAGCCCAGGGATGGCACCACCCACCATGGGCATTGCCCTCTCCATCAATCACTAAGGAAATTCCCTACAGCCTGATCTTATGGAGACATTTTCTTGATTGAGGCTCCCTCCTCTCAGATGACTTTAACCTGTATCAAGTAGACATAGAAGTAGCCAGCATAGATCCTGACTCAAAAATAAGGTGGAGAGAGAGAGAGACACCCATTGTCTACCTCTGGCCCCTACATTCATATGCACATATGTACATTTGCATCCATGAGCTTGTGAATACACACATGAGCACACACACATGTGGAATCACACACTCATATACACAAATCACCAGCTCCCTTGAGGAGCCTTCATGCCCACCGCTCACTATCAAAACCTCTAAATTTGCCCAGTGGTTGTCCTGCACAGGACCCCATCATTTCCATTCCCATGTTTCATAATAAACTGTGGAAACAGCAAAGGTCCCTCCAGTAGATGAGAGGATAGACCAGCAGTAGCACATCCAGTCCTGGAGTACTACCAGGCAATGAACAGGAGCTATGGACCAGAGAAGGCCACAGAAGGCCTCTACATGCATCCTGCTGTGAGAAAAGTCAATCAGCAAACACTAGGTACTGAAGGTTTCCAAACACAGGATGTTCTAGAAAAGAAACAACTTTGGGGACAGGAAAAAAGCCAGTGGCCACCATGGAATAGACAGAGGAAAGGGAGGAATGTCAGGTGGAGTGTGGGGTCTCCTGAGCAGTGAAACTGTTCTATGTGTTCTGTGTGACACTGTGATGCGGGTGCATGTTGGTGTGCATCTGTCAGAACCTTTAAAAAAAAACCTATACCAAGAGTGACTCCTAACATCACATCACATCAGCAGCCATAGACTTAATTTCATAATAACACACACAGCCTGGTGTGGGGCACACACTTGTGATGCTCACATTTGGAAAGTGGAGGCAGGAGAATTAGGCTTAAGGACAGCCAGGACTACATAGCAAGTTAGAGGCCAGCCTGGGCTATGTGGAACTCCTGTCTCAGGAAGCAAAACAGCAATAACAGTAATAATAATCATATTGATGATGATGTATATTGACTCACCAATTGAAAGAGAAATACCACACGAAAAAAACCAAGAATCCTCAGTGCATGCAAAAATTATCAAATGGAGATATCTGATGAATAAAAAAACTCCACCAGTATCACACATTTATAATTATGATGATTAATAATAATTATAATTCTCATTCATAAGAGCCCTGGACTATTACCAAAGACTTTACTGTAGTATTTAGTCATGAGTCTCACCCTTTAACAACTATCTCTCCAGCACAAAAATTTACCTTGTAGTGTGTGTGTGTATGTGTGTGCGTGCGTGCATGCATACATGTGTTCTGCCTGCATGTACATATGCATGTATATGTATCACATGCATGCCTGGTGCCTGTGGAGGTCAGAAGAGGGCATTAAATCACTTGGAACTGGAGTTACAGATGGTTGTGAGCCACTGTGTGGGTTCTAGGAACCAAACCCAGGTAGGTCCTCTGCCAAGAGCAGAGAGCGTCCTCTTGACTACTGAGCCATCTCTCCACCCCTCGCCATGGTGTTCTTAAAGCACCATTATTGAATGTAAAATGCCACGTGGACGGCAGGTCACTTTGTGACCACTTTTTCTGTGCTCGGGTAGGGCTGACTGCGTCTGAGAGCTGGGGTCCTGGTGGCAGCTGTGCCCTCTGGCGGGAACCACAAGTGTCCAAGTGTGGTTGACCCAGCTTGACTAAAGTGAGAGATGAGGGAGCCGGCGCTGGAGTGGGCCTGGCTTCAGCCATCGCCACATCTGCCATCTGGACCGGCTGACCACTAATTCACCAGATCAGAAATGAGTGCAACAGGCCAGCCAGTAGTTGTCACCCTGGTCTCCAAGGGAACAGGATATCCAGATGTCCAGATGTGGAATGGGGCAAGGGAGCTGCTTCCCCCACAGTGGGGGGAGGGAGGCATCTCTGGCTTCTTGGCTTCGGTCTGTTTGAACAAAGAGTTCCTCTGCTCTAAAAAGAAGAGCGAACATCTGCTTTCTTCCCCTGGAGGAATCTGCCCAGGCCGAGGACGAGACACCTGGAGTGGGGAGCAGATGAAAGCTGGGGACAGAAACTCCATGTGGCCTCTCCTCATCTCTGAGGGATTATGGGGGAAGAATTTACTCTGGCTTCTGAACACTCATCCAACATCCAGCCCCCACCTTGGCCGGCCGCTACCATTCTGCAGGATGGCCCATGCCAAGGTCCTGTAGCCCAGTGAAAACGCAGCCCTGTCAGCCTGGACTCCTGGGGCTCTGAGAGATGGAGGGCACCATCTGGGGAACTCCCACTTAGGACAAAGCAAATCCTATTCAAAAGTTATAAGACACAGTATCGAGAAGAGACAGATACTGTGGTTGTTTACACACACTCAGGCTGGGGTAATGTCTCAATCACCGAAGTGTTTGTTTTGCAAGCTTAAAGACCTGAGTTCAATCCCCAGAACACACATTACAACATAAAAAAGCTGAGGGCGGTGGCGCCTGCTTATAATCCCAGTGCTGGGAAGGCAGACGCAGACAAACCCCTGAGGCTCACAGACCAGCAGTCCTACATCCTGGCCAAGAAGAGACTCCATCTTAGAAAAACAACATGCATCCAGATGATGTATGTCCTATGCCTTTAATCCCAGCACTTAGGAGGCAGAGGCAAGGCAGATCTCTGAGTCTGAGGCCAGCCTGGTCTACATAGCAAGTACTCGACCATCCAGGACTACATAGTAAGACCCTGTCTTAGTTAGGGTTTCTATTGCTGTGAAGAGACACCATGACCACAGCAACTCTTATAAAGGAAAACATTTAACTGGGGCTGGCTTACAGTTCAGAGGTTTAGTCCATTATCGTCATCATGGGAAACAAGGCAGCTCACAGGCAGCTGTGGTGCTGAGAGTTCTACACCCAGACCAGCAGGCAGTAGGAAGAGAGCCAGCCACTGGGCCTGGCTTGGGCTTCTGAAACCCCAAAGCCCACCCTCAGTGACTTCCTCCCACAAGGCCATACCTCCCAATCGTGCCCCACCCTATGAGCCTATGGGGGCCATTTTCATTCAGACACCACAGTCAGACCCAGTGTCACAGAAACTAACAATAACAAAAAGGGTCAACTTCTGAGGCTTGGCACCTGTGGGTGACCTCTGGCCTCCACACACATGAATACACACACACCTCAGTCTGGTGTCCCTGGGCCTCATGCTCTGAGGACCAGAGGACACTGTCTGGGAAACTCCTATGTAGAAGAAAGCAAATGTTTGCTTACAAATACTTATTGGGATACAAGATACAGCATCAAAAAGGAAAGAGAAAAACATTGGTAGTTTACAAACAAAAGCCATATAATAATAATAATAATAATAATAATAATTAATAATAATAATATAGGGTTTATAGGAGGGAGGAAATAGAGGGTACCCAGGCAAGAGGCAGACCTGGGACCAGAGCTGGACAGAGCTGATCTATCCTCACCAACACCTGGCTGGTCCTCTGCTCTCGCTGTCTCTCTGTGTTTTCTAGTCAGGAGAAAAACCACCTCAGGCTCACTGCCTTTCCAGATCCGCTCCTGAAGTGTGCACACATGCACATCTGGGCATCTGTGTCTGTGTGTATGTCATCATGGATGATCTCAGCGGGGCACATCACTGTGAGGCTTCGGGACCCTGAGATCAATGTGCAGAGAAAGGGAACAGCAAGGAGATGATGCCCTCAGTGTGAGGCTTCGGGACCCTGAGATCAATGTACAGAGAAAGGGAACAGCAAGGGGATGATGCCCTGGCCTTTGCAACAGTAAGAAGAGCTAGGAGTCCACAAAGTGTCGCTCTGGATTGTGAGAGAAATGTTTCTGACGAGAACTGGATGCCCAGACAAACCATCAGCATAAGGTCTTGTTCTGAGCAGTGGGCAGGGTGACCTGGAGAAGAATCCACCCCAAGAGCCAAGCGAGAAGATCTCAAAAACACCAGTGAGTGAGGACACCAGAATAGTGATACCCAAAAGAGGCCAGCTCAGCTGAGAACAAGAAGCTATTTACTGTGCCCTATAAGTGTGCATGCAGAGAGAGAGAGAGAGAGAGAGAGAGAGAGAGAGAGAGAGAAAACAAACCCTGAGAGATGACAGAACTCATCCTGTATCTCTGAAGGGAGATGCCAATCCTATCAGTAGGCTTTGGGCACACATCACTATTATCACAGAAAGTGATAGTGTGTGAGAGAGAGATAGAGATAGATAGATAGATAGATAGATAGATAGATAGATAGATAGATAGATAGATAGATCACAGTATATTACACAGCTTGGTTAGGTAACATTTGCCTCATCTGCATATTAACCTACACCGGAAAAGATGGAGAAACAGGCCATGGGTAGAGAAGACATGAGCTATTTGCCTCTTCCTAACAGGAAGCAACAGCAAGTGGGAAGTATAAGAGGATGGCAGCATCGACTGCCATGTAAGGACACACAGGCAACCTCAGGAGCAGAAGCCCAGAGTTCCACAGGTGCTGAAAAACTTGGTTCTGAGAAGATGGAGGGCAGGAACTGCCCAGAAGGGTTTGAGCTTTACAACTAGTGCATGCATTATCATAAGAAAAATAATTACTGAATTAGGGAAGTAATCAAACTTATATGGGAACTTCACAGGGACTAGTGATGGAATGGGTGGATCTGCATTCATCTTCCCTGGGTCCTGAAGGACTGTCCTGTGTCACTGTGATGGACACATGTCCCATCCCTTACAAGATGATATCCTAACTTCCAGGTAATGGTATTAGAAGGGACGAGGCTGAGTAGATTACAAGGCTGGAGTCCTTCTGAATTGGATTAACATCTTCATAAGGGGACCACAGAGCACTGCTTCCCCATTTCTGCATGTGTGGACACAGTGGAAAGCACCACCTAGCAGCCAGGAAAATGACTCTCCACAGACACCAGACCTGACAGGTCCTTGATCTTGGTACTGTGAGAAATCCTTCTCTGCTGCTTCAAAGCCACTAGAGTTTTTTTTTTCTTTTTTTTTTCTTTTTTTTTTTTTTTTTTTGATTGGTTGGTTGGTTTGTTTTGTATCTTGTCATAGCTGTCACTTCAGACTAAGATGCCCATCACCAAGGCTGTGGCCTCCTCTACACAAACTATACCCTGGGAGCCTCACCAAAGCCTCCATGGGGAGAAAAGGCCCCCAACCCACCCCCCTGTGCTATCTTAGAAATTCAGTCAGGATACAACAAAACCAACCACATGGGGCCAAGTAGGTCATTATACTCACCTCTCCCCAAAGCATATGCTCACTTTTCAATCTTTACTTTTTAAATTACATCTGTTTATTTTATGTGAGTGTGTGTGTGAGTGTGTGTGTGTGAGAGAGAGTGTGTGTGTGTGTGTGTGTGTGTGTGTGTGCACATGTGCACACACACCACAGCATGTGGAGGTCAGAGGACCACTTAAAGGAATCAGTCCTCTCCTTCTACCACGTGGATCCCAGGGATTAAACTCAGGTCCTCAGGCTTGGTGGCAAGAGCTTTTACACACCCAAAGGCTTTCACTCATCTCACTGTCTCTCAATCTTTACTTTTTAAAACCTGCAAGTTCAAAAGTTCACATTAGTTTTTGTTATTAAACAAAAATTCTGGGCCATATGACTCTGACCTTCATGCACATGCCTCCACACACAACACACAAACATAGTTTTAAACAAACAAAAACATTCAAACAGCAATGTGCTGTCTTTCTCAAATGACCAAAGTCATCTTTGATCACACAATTTCACTTTCAGGCATTTACCCCAGGTGGGGTAAAGAACAGTGTCGTGTGTTATAGCCCTTTTTAACCTAGAAACTTATGAGCCTCCTGATTTTCAGATCCATCTCCAAGAAAGTCCAGCTTAGCCTTGGGGAAGCCTGAGCACCTGCATTCTGCACCCAAGCCTGAGAACTTTGGTGGCGAATAGGAAACTGGGAAGAGCCTACACTCAGGTGAAGTGGACCAGACGGACAAACCTGCTGTAAGGCCACACAACAGACTGACATTAGACAGTTTCAAAGTAAAGGAGGCACAAAAGCAACTTTTTCAATAAACATACTTAATGGCAAGGATACTTAACAAGGTGCTATTCAGTTGAACAAAATGGGTTATAAGGATGTTTTAAAATACCTACTTTGAGGTAAATATATACTATATCCTTTTATATATGGTGCCACTATTCTGAAATTACATGCATTACTTGTCACAAGCCATTAAGTTCTGAAGGTAGAAAGAGGTAACTTACATATTTTTACTCATCTTCGTGTTCTATATTTCCACAATAAACAAAGGAATCACCAGCACCACCTCTCAAGGTTCAGAAATGTAGAGAAGGATTTTAAGTTTTAAACATCTTGACACAGTTTGTACAGACTTCAGGTCACCCCACAACCATCAGCCAACACCTGTACAACACAGACACACTCACCCACAGTTCACAGGGCATGACCCCCTGCCAAGGCTCGAGCAAAGAAGAACCTTCCCTTTGTAGGTAACAAAGTCAGGCCATCTCACATCACTGGAAGCGCATCCTTGAAATACTACCACATGCTGCCCTCCTAAAACTCACCTTCAACACTGTCAGAGCGAGGTGGAGGGAGATGTCTCTCTAAGAATATCAGGAAGCCAGCCACTGTGTTTGCGGCTCTAAGAAAGATCAAGTGAACCACCACAACTCACAATCCCTGGAATTCCAGCCCAGCTGAACCAGTGAGGACCACTGGACAGAGGGGGCTTTATTTGAGAGGGGAGGGAAGAGATGAGACAGTAATCCAACAGACTTGCCATTCATGCATGAGTTTCTGCTGGAAACCTGACTGTCTCTAGTAGGAGACAGGAGTGAGTCCCATCCCTACATATGACTCCAGAGAGGTAGATTCTGTCCTGGAGAGAAGGGGTTGAACCTGTAGCTTCCTTTCATCCTTCACTCTACTCACTACCCATCCACTGGTTTGTTGTCAAGTACACAGAGGACACAGATGGATACAGATGGAGAGCTGCTCCAGGTGTGGGGGAGAAAGGCTGAGCCACCTTCCTGGAACCTCCATGTTCAGTGTCTGTCAAGGAAACTTGAGGTTCACACCAAAGCTCCATTACATAGCCTTGACTGACAAATTCATTGACCATTAGTGGCCAGCCTGACTTCTGTCCCTCCCTCTTTCTTCCCCAGAGCTGGGAGTGAGTCTACCTAGATCTTTCCGGTGAACAAGGGCTTGCCAATATAAGTCAACTTATTATCAATCAGAAAGACATCATTTTAACTTCCTGAATACTATAAGGAATTACATGCCAGGACATGGAGACAAAAACCACATACATTTCCCAATGTCTCAGTCCACTCCTTGTCTATAAACATGGCTCCTTTACATGAAAAGGACATGCCAGGGGCTGGAGAGATAGCTCACAGATTAAGAATGCTTACTGCTCTTTCAGAGGACCAGAGTTCGGTTCCTAACACCAATGACAACTGCTTGTAGCTCCAGCAAATCTGCCACCCTCTTCTGGCCTCTGTGGGTACTGTACAAGGTGGTGTATACACACACACACACACACACACACACACACACACACACACACACACCACATGGAGGTGAGCAAAGGAGCAGGGAGGGGGAAGGACAAAAGAGGGAGCTTTGCTGAACCCCATTCAGGCAGTCCATCACAGTCCATCAGTGCATCCCCAGGGTGAGGTCCTAAAGTCTGCAGGCTCCCACTCTTCCTGTCACTCCCAAAATAAGAGAAGTCTCAGTGTGTGTGCAACACAAGCATTCAGCCTCCACTGCAGCTGAAAAAAGGAACAGGTCCTCTCTTGCTCTGAGCCTCTCCCAAGGCATCAGTGTGACACTGGAGCTCCCTCAGCTCACAGCCCTTTTGTTCCTGACCATCAGTTACTACTTTTCCCGCTCTTCCTTTACACTCACTTCTGTACCTACCCCTTCCTCAGTGGCACCTGATTTTCGCATCAAAGTTCTCCACAAAAAAGAACCACGTAGGGGCTTCAGAGAAGGCTATTAATAAAGCCCTTGCCACACAAGCGCAAGAACCTGAGTTTATTCCCAGGACCCATGTTTGTTTGTTTTCAGGCCAAGTATTAAGGTGGGGCGTGCACTTAGAATCCCAATGCTGGGGCGGCGGAGACAGGTGAATCCTTAAGGATCTCTGGAGAAGCAGAGACAGGTTGGTCTCTCTGGACAGCCACCTGCTCTACGTGGCAAGCTCAGGCCAATAAGAAACTCTGTTTCAGAGACAGTAGTTGACATCTGAGCAGTGACACCCAAGACTGTCCACTGGCCTCTACATGCAGGCACACACACACATACACACACACACACACACACACACACACACACACACACACACACACATACACAAAGAACCGAGTGAACTGCAGACTTTTCAACCAGCTTCAAGCAGCCAGGGATGCAGACCAAAGCCCAAGCATGTAAGCAGAGGGCTTTGACATGTGGTGCACTCTGAACCGCCTGCCCCTCACATGTCCAGCTTCTGGCCAACTGGTAGCAATCAGACAGGACACTGGGGCACACAAGAAATCTAAAATTAGGTTTTACTACCTCGCATGGAGGATTTATGGGATGGTTTAATTGCTAGTTTGAGGACTAAACCCTGGACTGGGAAGGTGAAGCCATCTTTCTGGACAAGACTAGGGAGCCCCGTGCACCTTGTGACCCTCATCTGCAGCAAGAGAAGACACACATCTTCAGAGAACAGAGGACATGACCCTGCCTCCTTTGAATTTTGGCACATGCCAAGAGCATGCTGCTCCCTGCTTCCCTGATTTATAACAGCAGGCAAATGTGTGTCTTCTGGTGGGACCAGTCTTCAAACTACACACACAAACAATAAAAACGTGTGTGTGTGTGTGTGTGTGTGTGTGTGTGTGTGTGTGTGTGTAAAAGTCAGAGGTGTCTTCCTCAATCACTCTCCATCTTAATTTTTGAGACAGGGTCTCTCAATGAACCTGGAGCTCACTGATGCAGCTAAGCTGACTGGCCAGCAAGCCCCCAGGGTCCTTCCGTCTCCATCCCCGGCACTAGAATTACAGGTACACGCTGCCATAGCTGAGGTTTTACATGGGTACTGGAGAGCTGAGACGTGTCCTCATGCCTCTACAGAAGGCACTTTACCAAACAAGCCATCTCCCCAGTACCCAAAGGTAATTTTATACCATGGTTTTCACACACCTAGGTTCTGACACCTGAGGTCAGCTGCGAGGTTTTCCACTTGCAGCTTCATAGCACTTAAAAGTTTCAGATTTTGTGTTTTTAGATTATAAGATTTTAACATTGCTACGAAATACAGCCTGATAGCCAGGGCTGTACACAATCATCTTTGAAGAATCGCCGTGCCCTCTGTATTCACAGAAACATTTATCACTGGATTTCTTCTAGCAGGTAGGAGGCTCTTCCTCTACGCTGCTGGCTTTCAGAGGAGCGGAAGATTGTTTGTCCTGCCAGTGGCGAAGAGAAGCCGGAACACAAAGCCAGACTCTTGATGCCTCTGCCCTGGTTTCTCAAACACACGCTCCCTTCATGAGAACCTGGCTCTCCCGCCTGCACTTTCCTATTTTCGGTTCTTGGGTCATTTCTAGTAACTGCACTTAAGCGATCCTGTCAGCTCCAGGGCGTGGGTGGTTGCTCCACTCTGCCTCGCACAGCGCTCCCCCTGCGTCTCTGAGTCAGCTGCCTTTTCATGAAAATACTACTCTCCGATCATTTCCGTAAGAATTTGTGCTGGCGTGGCCTTGCTTCCCTTGATGCCGGCCCAAGTGTTTTTCTCTCCAGATTGATTTTTGGTTGAAACGCGGCACGTCTGTCTCATTGTTTGTTTCTAGCCTATTTCCATTTTTACTGGAGGGCAAACATCAGTCAATGTGATCCAGCTGCAGAGAGCAACCAAGCCACACGACCTGCGTGTGGATGTCCAGGGTGAGCTACGAGTCTGTGAAAGGCAGGAAATAAAGGCAGTCCCACGCGTGACTCACTAAGCTATGAATTCCTACTCTGTCTTAGGGAACGGTCTTTCACAACTTGACTGGCCATCTGTGTGTGTGTGTGTATGCATGTGTGTGCACGTGTGTGTGGAGGTGAATGCCAGGTGCTATTTCTCAAGTGTACTGCCCACCTTATTTTATGAGACAGGGTCTCTTGCTGGACCTGGACCCCCTGACTGAAGCCACAGGATCCTCTGTCTGCCTCCCCAGCACTAGAATTACAGATACAAACCACCGGCCCTGGCTTCTTACCTGGACACTGAGAATCCAAACTTGGGTCCCCACCCTTGCTCAGCAGGCACATAACTAAGCCCTCTCCCTCTCCCTGCCTGACCCCCAGTTTTGTGTGTTTAATGGAGCCTTTTGGAAATGCAAAGGCAACTAACTGCCCACTGCATCTGCCCTGTAACTGTCTGAAGACGAGTGTGAGAGTGTGAAACACAAGAGAGGAGACCAAAGGCGGAGGGGGGGGGGGGGGGGGGGGGGAGGGAGGGAGGGAGGGAGGGAGGGAGGGAGACACAAACCCTGGAAACAGACCTTCCACTCGTCTCGGGTGAATGAGGCATCCTTACTGAGAATCTCAAAAAACTCCTCAAATATACAACATGATTCTTACTTTCACTTGCCAAACAGAGACTGAGAACAAGCATTTAATCTGGCCTCCTTTGCCAGAAAAATCTAACCCCAACACTCCTCATCTCTTCTTTAATCATCTCCGTGCATATCTGCTCGGACAGGTGACTGCTCCCACACTCTGTCCCAACGTGTGCACAGAATGAAACAGAGTCACCATCGTCGTCGTCGTCGTCGTCGTCCCCCCCCCCCCCCCCCGCAGTCCTAAGGTTGTGTGTGAGTGCTACAGAATCTAGAAATAACCTCACAGAGAGTTCTACATATAATTCACGGAGGGATGATAGTAAGCGGAATATGGTTTTTTTGTACTGAAAACCCCAGACTAAGGCATATTTATGAATAACTATCAAAAGCCAGGGGAAAAGTCCTTAAAAATCACTGCCTTATTAAAAGGTAGGTTGGTACTCTTCTCAACTCTGAGGCCTCCGCTCCCGTTACCCCCTCAAAGGATCCTGACACCCAGTGGGAATGGCCAAAGAATACGGCACCTGCCCCAGAAAATCTGCTCCGGCAACCCCTCATTCCCAGACACAAATTTCCATGAGAACCAGACACGACACAGAAAGCAGAGGCAGGATGTTCTGAAGGCATGGCAGATCTGCAGCCTGATTTCATTAGACCCAAAGGCTTGTTTCTGTTTACCCCCGAGTGTGTTGACTGCAGGTGAAACTCCGCTGAGGGTAAGTGTTGAGGACAGTGGGTCTCACATCTCATGGAGGAAGGAGCCCTGGGAAGAGACTGATGCCAAGGCTGGGGCAGAGATCTCTGAGCTCAGCTGTGGGGGGACAGGAGAGGCTTAGTCATGATTGGATGGCTTTATGAGGTGACTGGACTGGGTGTCACTTGTAATGTCACTGAACTCACCCACTCATCCCTCTAACATACACATTGCTCAGCCTGGAGGGAAAACCTAGCCCCACGGTTGCTATTACACCAGCTTTAACTAAACGGAACAGACTCCAAGAGCCCATCTGGGGTTCTTCCCACCCATCACTGTGGGTCTGTCAACTTTGTTGCCCTTCAGCTGGGAACAGCACCCATGAGCTGCTAATCTTGTATGGAGCAGTTTGTTCCAGGGTCTTCCCTGATGATGTGGCATACTGTCAGCCCACACACAGAGGCAAGGCACACAAACCCCTCCCAGTGAGGGCACAGCCCATGTGGGGGCCCTGGTTGCTGGGATGAGACGCTTTTTCCAGAATGACTGCAGTGCACATGGCTTCCATCAACACGGTCTCATGTTCACTGTGTTTAGATCGCTGGCCTCACATGTTTTCGTATTCACACATGTTCACTGAATGTCACCCAAGCGACATTTATTTAAGAAGTCCTGATGTGCTCTGGTCTCCTCAATACAGTTCGGGTCTTAAATTAATTTGTCCTCCCATGAGAAAATAAGCTAAATGGATGCTGCACAAGCATCTCACTCTCTGCCCACCTCCAGCGTGACTGGGAACAGAGAGCAGCTACCTCTAAAAGGCTCCCATCCGGTAGCCATTGGCACATGGTGATGACACAGAATTGGGCTCAGGATGTCAACTGAGTGGCTAAGCGTTGACATGAAGGCCTGCATTCCATCTCCAGCACCCCATAACTGGAGTATGGCAGGGCACTCCAGTAATCCCAGCACTTGGCAGGTGAAGGGTGGAGACAGGAGAGTAAGAAGCTCAAGGCCAGCCTTGGCTACATGGCGAGTTTGAGGTCAGTCCAATACAAATCAGATGCTAGCTCATTAACACATATATACATACACACATACACCCACATAAAGGTGGAACTGGGCTATGAGATTCCATGCAATGCCTCCAATTTGAAGGCACAGAAGTCAACCATCCATCTAATGAAGTGTTGCTCTTCCGCCTGCATCTAACTGATGGGCAATCAAGCATCCCAGCCAAAAAGAGACATGTGACAGTGGGCTTAGGATTTGGGGGGTTTCCTTTGTTTACGAATCCAAGAGCTATTCTGCTCCCTTACCGTTCGGCCACCAACAACTGCCCGAATGAGGTATAAAATTTGATACGGCGATTAGAGTCGAGAGAAGCCTTGCATATTTTAGTTAACAGTTTTTTTTTAATGGCTCTTTTATGGTATGCACGCCTGCAGGGAATGATAAACCAGAGCAAGAGAATGAAATCCCCTCGATATGCATGGCAACAACAGGAGCACCCACCTGCAGGGAGCCACGAGCTGCTGTACTGCAGGTGAGAGAGCTGAACGCGAGTTTCTTATGCGAGGAAGTATGAGTGAGCACAGACTTGCTAGTGAAGATTTGCCTTTGCATGGAAATTAAGTGAAGCTTTGACTCCTGACCCTAAAACAAGGCAAAGTTAAAAGGGTAAGCTAATCGATGACATGTCACAGAGAGGACATGGCTAATCACAAGGAGAGGCGAGCAGCTTAAATCAACTTTGTAAGATCCAGCTATGAACTTTGGATCTACATTAAAAAGGAAGACCTGATTTCCCTTGCACTTGCTATCACCAAACTGTGAGACCACATTCTCTGGAAAGTGGATTCTGTACTGGTCCAGTCCACTGACAGCCTTTCATCCACTGGGGTACCCATACTTTAAAACAACATCTTCAAAATGATAAATGGCATAGTGCTCAGGAAACACACAAAATGAGAGCTGTGTCATGATGCTGGAATTATATTTAAATAGCGAATACCCACTAATATTTCATGTGCATGAAGCTGTCAGGGTGTGAGTCCCACAGAGGCAACACTATTTGTTACCAAGGATATAAAGTTTCAGTCTGAAAGCAAGTATTTTGTCTGGCCCCTTGAAAGCATGAAGTTAGCATGTATACAGCCCTGAGTTCAATGCCCAGCACCACAGACTAATTAATAATAATAATAATTAATAATAATAATAACAGCATAAACTGACTCAGTAGGAAATTACTAATATATTTTCCTTCCAGCTGAGAATCTGCAGATGTGGTATTCCAAAGACTCTGTGTCTAGAGCACCCTGGCATGGGTGCAATCTCATCAAAATCTATTTGAAGCCAAGCTATAGTCTTGGTTACATACTGTCCATATACCTAGTTAAAAGAGAAAGTTACAGGCATGCCATAGCTTTCTCTGCTGAATGTGTTCCGGTAGTGTTGATCTGCTGTTACCCTCATGCTCGATCCCATAGTTATGTTTTAGGTGATGTTATCAGTGAAGACACAATGTTACAAAATTTCTACTTTGGGTGACAAAGTGATTTATTGAGCTTTAAAGTTACTGTCAACCTCAACCATAAGCTGAACGGTCTAGAGATTCACTGTCCAAAATGGCAGCCATGGCCATGTGGCTACTGAGATGCCTCCTAGTGGGCTATGCTGTGGGTGGGACCCACATACTGGATCTAATACAGAAAAAAAAAATGCAAAGTAACTCATCAGTGTTGCACATGAATTACACTGGAAATGAGTGTTTTGGACATGTGCTCTGTGAGCTATAAAATTAGAATTAAAGTTTCTTGTTCTGTTTTTCTCCCTATGTCTGTCTCCTACAACACTTTAAACTACACAGGACTTAGGTTCTGCTTCCCCTGCCCAGCATGGCTAGGATCTCCCACCCTAAGGAAGGGTCCTAGGAATGGTCCTTGTAGCTAGATGTCACTGCCCCTGAACTGCAGCAGTCCCTCGAGGTAGACCTTGCTGTTCTGAAAACTGGGGCTGGCACAGTCATGGCAAGGATGACCTGTGCCCTCCGGTGAAGTGTAACCTGCCATTTTCCACAGCACCCGTCCTTCCCCTTCTCGGCCACAAACCTGCTTCTTTCAATTCCACTCTTGGGTTACTCAGTTGGTATCTAGCTTGGTTCCCTCCAAATCCCAGGAGGAACTTGGGCATTTCCTGCATTGGGTGTGACCCAGCCCATAGCTCCATATTGCCCACATGCCAAACACCCACAGAACCTGCCTCTCCCACCCCTCTACAGACTACTCTCCTACTATGCTTGTCTGTCCAGACGCAAGACCATCATGGCCTGCTCATTTCCTTGCTTTGAAGAACACTTACTAGTCCTCCCAAGGCAAGGACCAGAGTGCTCAAGTCTTAGAACGTAGACTATTATATTCATAATCTACCTTGTCCCCAAAAAGTGGTGTACAAGACAAGCAATTTATCAACATTCCTTAAAAGACAGTAGATACAAAATATATAAAGCTGAATCTAAAGTGAAACAATGAGGAAGAATGCAAATGCAGATAAAATACAGTGCTCAAAGGGTCTGGGGTGCTCGCCGAGTGGGGTCGTACACAGGCCTCATAAAATGAAGCCGACCCAGAAACTCGGACCATTCTGGATACTAAGGCCAAAGCTGAATCCAGTAGGAAGGACAGACTTACAGTGAAAAGCTGACCCAGCCACAGCAGCCCACCCAGAGCCTCGCCGGGGTTGTCTCTGCCACATAAACAATGAAACCCATTGGCACCCCTCCTACAGGAGCCACGGCGGAGGCTGGCACTCATCCGTCTGTAGTCACCCTCTTTCACAGTATACATGTGCATGCATCTCCTTGGTAGATTCTGCGACATTCTGGAAATTATGGCCTGTAAATTCACTCCCTTTCTAGTTTCACATCTGTAAGAAACTACCCTGACCAAAAGCAGCGTATGGAAGGGAAGGACTTGTTCTTGTCAGCCCAGATTAGAGTCCAGCACTTAGGGGGAGTCCAAGCAAGAATTAAACCAGCCAGTCACAAGACACAACCCAATTTCTATCTCCTCTGCATTCCCTGGGTTCTCTGGTGCACCAGGATCCTGTGTTCACCTCCATCTGGAGGTAACGGTCACAAAGACCCTGCATCTAGAGCATCCTGGCATGGGCGCAACCTCCTCAGCAAAATATGTATGAGGCCAAATGAGCTAGAGTCTTGGTTACATACTGTTCACATAACTAGTCAAAGGGGAAAGTTACAGGCATGCCATAGCTTTCTGGACTCAGACAGGTGGACAGATGGGCTGCATGCTGGAATGTTCCAGCATTTCCCAATGAATACTCAACAGTTTGTCTTATCTCTACATATATTCGGAGCTTTAATGGTCTTTGTTTGGTTCATGCTACCATCTGATCTTTAGGACAGTGATTGAAGTTAATAAGAGATCAATAAACTTAAAATATGTTTCCAAGTCACTTAAAATTAATGAAAAAAATTTAACACGATTTAATGCTTAATTTTTGTTAAAAAATTAATGATGCTGAATGCATGCCATACATGAGCTCTTAATGTACACACAAGTAGAGCCCCTACTGGGTCATAAGGACTTGTGGAAGGGCTTTATGGTGTTACCTCTACATCTGCACTTTAGTGACAGGGCACTAAGAGGAAAGAACTGTTTTGAGGCATTCTGCCCAATCACATGTACTTGAAAGTCTTAGCAAACTGAAAAACAAACAAACAAAAACCTAGGTTTCATCACAAGATGCTATAACTTTAGAAATGCTATAGAATTGTTACTACTCCAGCTGCAATACACAACCCATAAGTATCTCTGTCTTGAAGGCAGGGGTTTGGGGTGGGTCTCAGAGTTTAGGGTAAATACCACTCATACGCTGATGGCGCATACATTTTTTTTTTTTTTTTTTGGAAAGCTTGCAACGCTTCTTGGATTCCATCTTGATTGCCATTGTTCCTATTTAGAAACTCTGCAGTGAAGTAAACCTTGCTGCCAGGGTCAAACAGACTAGAAAGTACTTTTCAATACTGAAAAGGCACATTTTTCTCCACTTTTGCTTACTCTGACATCTGGCTGCTGTGTGGCGCACAGCAAAAACAGCAAGCCTTGCACAAGACAGGTTTAAACTCCGAGTCTTACAGACCCAGGTCTGTCCATCCGTGGGAGGCTCACGGGGCTCCTGGAGGCTGATAGGATGTTAATGAGGAGTTCAAAGCAGGAAGGCCTTCAGAGCACCCTCCGCTGGTGCCAACATCTTTACACAATGTTTTTACCTTGCTCACTTCCCACTCAAAGGAGAGTCTTTGCTTTCTGAAACGTTTAACAGTCGTCTGTTCAGATCCTGTGAGAGGTTTGTGTTTCAAAACATCTCCTTTTACTAGTGCATGTTTTCATCAGCTTATGTCTGGGCATTCACGTCTCTGCCTCTTCAAATGTTCCCCCAGTGAACCACATCCAGTCTAGGGGTTCAAGGCTTCCCCTCCCCATGTTGTATGGTGACCATCACCACCCTCCTCCTGGGTCCTCCTTACTGTTTCTTTTGATCCGTTCTCTGAACCTTTCATCCTCACTTACCAGAGCTGCTAGCAGAATTCTGTGTGTCAGTTACGCACACAGGCGGGTTTTCAGAGGAATCCTCCGTTCCTGAGATCCCTGCTTCATAGGAGCTCACACTTCCCACCTCTACCCTCGAAGTTGAAGGCATCAGCACAGGCCAGGAGGCAGCATGTTTGTCCATCCATTATCAACTTATAATCAGTGTGATGCCTGCAAAATCTGCCCCGAGATCAACCCAGTTCTGCCTGCAGCAGTGCTGTGGGGGATGCCGTAGGGGATGCCGTGGGGATGCCGTGGGGGATGCAGTGGGGGATGCCGTGGGGATGCTGCGAGGGATGCCGTGGTTTCATACAACCAGTCTTGGAAGGGGAGACATACATGATTCTGGCAAACTAAGGAAAATGGCTTAATTCAGCAGAATCCTGTCCGGAATTGTCTCAGGTCCCTCAAAGGCCCTGTCATATCTGTCCTGTCACCTGAGCTTCCTGAGGTCTAACAACATCACTAACAATTCTTCCGCTAGGGGATTTGACCTTGGGTCCCCTTTTCCCGGTCACACGCATCTCTGCTCATCCTGATAACTCAGGAAAGGTGATGAATGGACAAACCTCAGGCAGTTCTGTAACTTGCCTGTCCAGGAGATGCTTCTTCTCAACACCAGAGAGCCGGGGCTCTCCCTCCCCTACATTCAGCCTAGACAAACACCATCACCAAGAAGGACCACTGCCTTGCAGAAGCCCCAGGAGCAGGGATGGGCCAGAAAAACACCATTTCCCCTACAACTGTTTTTTTCATTTTGGCCAGAGGATTATCAGGAAAGAATCACTGGGCCTCAGAGCAGAAAGTGGCTCTAACTCCTGAAGTTCTAGTGGCCGACTGTGAGGGACACAACAGGCTGTCCTGTGTCATGCAGGAGGACTACTGTCAGCTATCCTATGAAGGTAGCATGGAGGTCCCAGACCTACTAGGAGCTTAGGTTTCTCTTATTACCCAGAAGAGCACAGAGTGCCCGCAATGTCTATCTTGGTTAACATGGAAAGATATTCAGAACCAGCCGATCCCACCCTTGATGCAGCTACAACCACGTGCCAGTGAACGCTCCCGAGAGGTAATCATGCAGGCCTCCCTTCTGGTGCCCAGAAAAGTGGCCATCTGCCATGTCCCCCACCTCCCTTTGCAGCTTCACTTTGCTACTGTGAGTCCATTCATGGACCTCAGCAATCTAGAGCCCAGCATGCCCAACTGGGATCAGAAAAAAGATTAATCCTTACACAAATAACCAAGAATCACTGAAACCAGGACGATGACATCGCTGAGTCAGACTCCTCCACTCTGCTCCCTGCACACAAAATGTCACTTTCTTCAAGAACGCAGGAAACTTTGCTGGACCACTCTGTCATGTGAAAAGGAGGGATTCCTCTTTTTCAGAAGTCAGCCTAGCTCTGCCCTCCATGTTTCCCATGCAATAGAATGCTGCTTCTCCTCCCCCCGCAACCCCCCAGAGTATGTTTTGCAGGAAGAATTACTAGAAAAATAGTAGCCCTACAGAGTCACACTTGAGATGAGAACACATGAAGATCCCGTTTTCAGTTAACTAGTTCAAAAACAAAGGTTGCATTTTACAGGGAACAAATACAGACCTACATTTGGGAGGGAAGAAAAAAAAAAAGCCCCTTTGAGCATGCAAAGGGTTTGCCCCAGGTCAGAGCTGGTGTCTATTTCTTCCGAATCAGAGCTTTTAAGTGGTAGATAACTTCATTTAAACGGCTTGTTTCATACACTTGCAGATTAGCGCCTCATGTGCAGCCCATGGAGCAAGACTAATCTTCCTGCGTGCACGCACACACTTGGAAGCATACTTTGTCCTTTCTGCACTAAATGATTGTTTCCCATACACAATCAGAGCCTTCCTGACTACAACCGGCCACTACGAAAACAGAAGAAGTTAAAAGTTAGTTTAAATCCAAAACTTAGACCCAGAGCTCCATTTTTAGACACACCCTTTAATTTGTTGCTGTTTGTCTACATTTTACTTGCACTTAAATTTAGGAAAGTAACTTTAGCTCTCCCGCCTACTTTCACTAAGGTCCCTAGATTCAAAAACATGAAGCATTGAATCCTCTTTCTTTGTGACACTAAAATGTGTAAGTTAAAAGGTAATGCTGAAGGGAGGGACCCACCTTGGATATTTTGCAAAACTAGTTCAGATGAGTGTAAGTAAACAGAGTTCTCTGGTTACCTACAATAACTGCCTTGAAATGACCAACCAGAAAAGTCCGACAGGGACAATGTATAACTAACAACTAACAGCCTGACCGTGAATAAGGGTGTTGGGAATATTGATGAGAAAGCCCTCTAAAGTAAGGGTGGTACACTCTGCGTGCCCCACTCCTGTATCAACAGACCTCAGAACACCACTCACCAGGTTACCAGCAAGTATTTCATCACCCATCTATTTAAATGCCTTGAGCACGTCCTCTTCTCTCTCTCAGGAATACTGAGTGAAGAGTACAGCCTTGCCTTGAAGGCACTTCTCTGGGAAAGTTCAAGGATCTACACACAGAGGGAACTGGAAACCTGCATTGTCTTAGAGAGAAAATCTGAGGAGCAGCGAGAGAACCAAGTCCCTGCACTCAGGACGGCGACAGCCCACCTAACAGCAGTGAGCTCAGCATCTCAAAGCAGGGGCTCTGTGTTTTAGGGCCCTCAATAACCCTAGAAAAAGGTTGGTGTCCCTCTGTCAACACCTCCTCAATGGAGTCCTGTGACAGAGCGGGCAGCCTTGACACTGATTCAACCTGACAGAGTCCTCCCACAACCCTGGCTCCGGTGACTGGTACAAACCTGTGAACTTCTGTCACCGGGGGATAAAAAAGGGTTTTTGAAACATTAACTCCTGTGTATCTTGAAATAAATGCTCCCTTTGATTTGAGTTTTTGTTAAGCTAGAAAGAAAAGTAAGAGCTAGTATTACTTTCAGAAAAGGAAGGGTTCACTTCTGATTATGAGGTATATTTAATAAACACACAGCACGCAGGACTTTAGATTAACAGGTTAAGTGAAAACCATTTTGGACGTATTTCTGACACGACTTATTTCTTAGTTATGAATCTGCTCTGCCACTAGGATCTTTACCACACATAAAGCACCTGATTTTTTAAGATGAAAAACTCAACAAAGTTTTTTTATTTAATAGCACACAAAACCTGCAAACGGGGGAAATGTTAACATGTAGGTGTGCGTGCAGCTCTGTCACGCCAGGCATCTGATGACAAACGACGATTTTCAAAATCTTAGCTGGACTGCTTAGATTAGTCACCTAGGGCTTGTGATACAATGACAGATAAACGTGAAATGGGTCACAATTCCACCTAGAATTTTAAATCAAGATAGCATTAAGCATAAAGTTACAAAATTGGTGTTTTCAGTGGTACTGGAATTTTTATAATCATTAACAAGTATCTCCAAACTTAGAATTCTCGCTGTCTAGCTCAGCGACAATTCTCTAAAGTCAGGGACACAAATCAGACTGGGATTTCCAAACCGCAAAGAGCATCTGTGATGTGTCTTCAATTCATATAGCTTTACATGAGAATTTTAAAACTTTACATATTAGCCACAAATTGGTATGGCACAGCCTGTGTCCCACCAAATTATTGTTTTGATATGAGTAGCTTACTCATTTGAAATCAGTTAATTCATGTCTCCAGCTGGGGTTTTATTTAACACCTGTATCCTGATCATCCTGGGAGAGCAGGGCCCCTGAGCCCAACACCAGCAGAGCAAGGGTTACTGCTAAGAATGTGACAGCTTATGATCCAGAGGCTCTGACTCCTTGGAGAGAATGAAAGATGCTTGAAAAGACTTCAGTGGCCACTCACTCTGCCCTAGTGTGTCGCCCAGTCCAGGGAAGAAAAGAACACCTCTTCACTCCATGGAAGTTTCCTGCAGTTCAAAGTTATAGACACGTGCACAATGAAATCTTTGGCTTCTATGACAATCTGGTCTCGAGGATAAACGAAAGTATCTTAACATCCACAAAGAATCTGTGAAATCCACATCTGCACTAAAATCTCGCGTCTTTCTGGCCATTTAGTCTGCTGTTAAACCACTAATAATAGCATTTAAGCCTTATCCTCAAAAACAAAAACATAGCTGTCTGTCCACTGTGTAAAAGCGATAATTAGGATTTCAGAAGAAACCAACAAGGCTCGCTGATTAAAACAACTACAGCCACACTTGTAAACATGCCCAACTTTCCAAAGAAGGCGGCAACCAAGGAGCACAAAGCTGTCACCTCCAGAGCCACCCACCAGCAGTGACTGACAGGCTGCCCTCCCGCATGGCCATGCCCCTGTCCCGGCACTGTTGCTGGAACTGACATGCCTCTTGGCCACTGTGGTCCCGAAGGCCACTGCCACCAAGGGACACGGAGGACTTACCCAGAGCCCAGTGCTGCCGTCGGTGTAGGGCCTGTCCAGCTCGTGAGTGCCTGCGCGTATCTGCACCCGTGTGTACCCACGCTCATGCTGGGTCAGGCGACACTGACTCAGTTCATGGTGCGGCGCGGGCCTGGGGAGGCTCCGGCTCCCGCCAATCGCTGAGCAGGGCCGGCCAGAGGCGGCCCGCGGCCCCAGGAGTGCGCCCCGGGCGGGGCGGGGCGGATGCACGGGATGCGGGGGACCAGGTGCAAGTGCGCGTAGGCGTGCTTGCGGGTCCAAGTGTGGATGGAAATCCTCTACGCGGCGGGATTGTGTACCCTGGTGTCCGTAAATGCCAAGGGGCTCATGTCCAGGGGGAAGGTTTGGATGGTGCGCCCCTTGCAGGGTCAGCAGGCTGAGTGGTGGGGAAGAGGAAGAGAAGGAAGAGGGGATGCTGCGTGGAGGAAGAGACAAGGAAGAGCATCAACCACCGGATAACACCCCGAAGCTAGGAGCACTGAGCCCGCCCAGCCCAAAGGAACCCAGACGCAATTCCGCAATTCTGGGAGCCAAGCTGTGCAAAAAGAAGAGGGGGAAGGCAAGGGGTGACTCTGATGGGAGGTGGCGCCACGGAGGTGCTGGCTCCTCCAAAGTCCTGACTGCTTTTAAGAAGTAGTATTGTATTTTTTGCCGGGTCTGGTTACAACATAAAAGTTCAAATGCGTGAGGCTGCAGAAGTTTAAAGCAACCGTGGGACCGCCTTGAATGCTAACTAAAGGTCTGTCCACGTTTCACCCAGAGAAGGACGTGGGTGCTGAGGCTCACCTTTAATAATCCGGGAACTACCTGCATCTGGAATCAGCATTGGGAGGAGCCGGATGCAAGGATGCTGGGAGGGACAGACAGAAGGTTGGTGACAGCAGAGCCTGGCCACTGCCCCTCAGATGTTTAGGTCAGAAATGAATTCGGACATCAAAACCCCAGAGTCCCACTTACCAGATGCTCCTTCTCCGTCCTCCTGTCCCGTGGGCGTCACAACCTTCAAGGCCACTGTCTCTTCTTCGAGGTCCCTAGAAACTGATTCCCCAGCGCCTTCCTGCGTGTTCTCCCCATCCCGACAGAGTGAAAACTACCCATCTCCTCCCTCCACTCACTTTAACAGCCAAGAATTTCAGCAAACAGCCAGAAAGAAAGCTAAGTCGTCCCCCACACACACGCCCCAGGGAAGGAGGTGAATAAGCACCCTTTTAATTTGAAAAATAGTAATTAAAACTCCTTCAACTTTTAAGCTACCCAACATAATCTATTAATTGGGCGCTATTAACATGCCGTTTTACTGAGCGCAGCACACAGAAGTCCGATTGTGGCGGAGGGGTGTTTTCAATGAAAGTGGAGTTATTTTAACTGCAGACTGTTTACTTTTCTGTGGTTTAGTCTATAACTTTCTCTTTTTCTTGCTTCAGAATTCTGCTCCATGAAGCAAAGCTCTTAGCTCCCAGACATTCCAAAAAGTCTGCCAAAATAATAGAAAAAAGAGAGAGAGAGAGAGAGAGAGAGAGGTGGGGGGAAGAAAAAACACACAGAGACCCCCAAGTCTGGGTCAGGCTTAGGGTTGTCTGTGGGCAGCAGCAGCAGCGTGCTCCTCCCCAGGCACTCTGCAGCTTAAAAAAATAATAATAATAAAATAAAACAAAATAAAGTCATCAGGTCTCTGTTTGCATTTGCTAGGGGGAAAAAATAAAAAATGGTCTAAGCAGTTGAATGCAGAAACTTGTCGATCCCAAAACCTATGGGTTCTAAAGTGACCTTTAACCCTACAGATGCCAAAATGGGCTCATTGATCTAACCAGACAGCAGAGTGTTTCCCAGTAAAACTGTCCACGTTTGTGACATCGCTAGGGCACTTCTTTGAAATTTCTAGACCAGCTGGCACATGGTGATGGTTCAGATGCAAGCCCACCTTTCTCCTTGGGTAGACAAGAAGAGAGCAATAAAAATAGGCCTTGAAAATGAAGTTTCTAACATGCATTCATCATCCTCTGCTTTGTAAGACTGTGGGTCAAGGGTCAGAATGCACAGTCAAAGTCAGTGACAGGGTGGCATCTCTCCCTGCCTAGTCTTATAGTATTATGTGCTCACTGGTAATGTTTGTTGTTTGTTTGTTTGTTTGTGACAGGGCATCATGTAGACCAGTTTAACCTCAAACTTACTGTGTAACTGAGAAGACCCCAGACGCCTCTCTCTACCTCCTGAGTGTTAGGATTAACAGCATCCATCATTTTACCCAGTTTATACAGTGCTGGGAACCTAACCCAGGACTTAGTGAGTGGAAGCCAAGCACTCTGCAGACTGAGCTGTGCCCCCAGTCCCAATTACACATGATTTACAGTGTCATCGTTCACGAGCTCTTAAAACTATCCGACCTGCCTCTCTCCTTAATTATCAAAAGTACACTTTAGTTCTTTATTTCTGTCATCCAATTATTCCGGATTGAAGGCCTCTGACTGTATTTTATTCTCTTGATTGTTAATTTATAAAACTTGCCCCAGGAATCCCTTAACATTTAGGGGAGCACTTTGAAGTAAACAGATTCTGAACCCATCTGGGGAGCTAGGGAGTCCAGGGAGTAGAAATCCTTTATTTTTTTAACCCATTGCTACCCTAGAACATTTCTCAATCCTCAGCAGCCCTGAGGATAACAATCATATATAAAACTACAGAGGAGTGCATTATGAGTGCTCATTGACAAACGGACGTGGTTTAAAAAGAAGAAGGAAGAACCTTTAACAGAGGAAAAGACATAATTTCACCAACCCAAGCTACAAAACACAATTTGACACAGGTCCATTTGTGAGGTTCTCCCCAGTTCCTTTCCCCCATTTTCTGAAGGATCCTGTGCACACAGAGGGAATCTCTCAAAGGAAACAACAAAGCCAGGCCCCGTGGCACAACCCTTTAATCCCAGCACTCAGGAGGCAGAGCCAGGAGGATCTCTGTGAGTTCGAGGCCAGCCTGGTCTACAGAGTGAGATCCAGAACAGGCACCAAAACTACACAGAGAAACCCTGTCTCTAAAAAAAATCAAAAAAAAAAAAGGAAAGAATAAAAACTAACAAGGGAGAGGGGAAAGGAAGGAGGGAGGGAGGGGGGAAGGAGGGATGGAGGGGGAAGGAGGGAAGGAGGGAGGGCTGGTGGGCAGGCAGGCGGGCAAGCATCATGCTG
>CABHPQ010173825.1:26978-39819 GCA_902168405.1 Peromyscus aztecus | reverse complement strand
TCTTTACTGTCTATGCCTACCATTTTCTAGACTCAAATAAACTAACTCAAACTTTTTCCCCAAAACTTGAGTGTTTGTCACTGTGTCTAGTCAACTGTGGTCATTACTGTAGGCTGGTCTCATGGGACTCATTTGGGATAAGTTGAAAATGCTGCTTCTTTCTTTACAATTATTTAATTTCCCAGGGCAGATCTCATCTTCTCTGTAAGTTCTTCTTGGTTACTTTAGGGAGAAGAAAAAATGTCTCTAAAAATATACTTGCCTTAATGCAAATCCTAAAATGAGCAGTTTCTAGTACATTTATGCCCTACAGAAGGAAAGAATGGTTGCCATGTTTCTACTCTACAACCATTTCAGCACTCCTCTGACTGCTCAAAACTTCACCTTCCCTTCTCCGACCTCTTCCTCCCCTCCAGCCCCAGTGATGCTCTTCCCAATTTCTCATCCCACACATCTGAAATCTAAGCTCAGCTCTTAGACTGTTGGGGAGTATTAATTGAAGATGTGTTGCATGTGTTTATGCTGTGGAATATTTGTTTAAGGATGCAAACATGTATTACATTCTTGTATGTTGCGTTTGTTTAACTCTGTGAAGCTGTTATGTTGCCTGCCTAAAACACCTGATTGGTCTCATAAAGAACTGAGCAGCCAATAGCTAGGCAGGAGAAGGAATAGGCAGGGCTAGCAGGCAGAGAGAATAAATAGGAGAAAAAATCTGAGAAGAGAAGATTGAGGAGCAAGAAAAGAAAGAGAGGAAGACTCCAGGGGCCAGCCACCCAGCTACACAGCAAGCCACAGAGTAAGAAGTAAAGAAAAGACTATAGAAATAGAAAATGATAAAAGCCCAGAGGTATAATTTAAGAAAAGCTGGCTAAAACCAAGACAAGCTAAGGCCAGGCATTCATAAGAAAGAATTGTAAGCCTCTTGTATTTATTTGGGAGTTGGGTGGCAGACCCTCAAAGAACAAGAGTCCAAGAGTAAAACACAACTACAACCTCCTAGATCCAGGCTCCAGTCTCATAGTTGTGGTGTTTCTCCACTTACTTCACTAACAGTGAAGGATTCTTTAAACATCTGGCCTGAACCTTGGCTATACATTAGGAGCATATGGAAAACTTTAAAGACAGTCATATGATCAGATCCTTCCTTAGAAATAAATACGAACAAAACATACATGTAAGTATGCAAAAACAATGAATAAAAAGAAGGGCAGGAATTTAAAAGAGAAAAAGAAAGGGTATTCAGGAGGATTTGGAAAGAGGAAAGAAAAGGGGGAATGATGTGTTGACGCTGTAATCTGAAAAAAAATGTGCAAAATAAATTATGAAATTCTCAAAGAATAAACATATTGTATTTTTAAAAGACAGGCTGAGATACACTAATAAAGGCATCGAACATTTTATGTCTGAATGCCTAGCTATCTAAAGAACACACTGGATAAATTTAGGTGTCATTAGTAGATAAATATATTTATATTTCTAAATTTAACATGTAACTGTATAAATCCTGTGTGTGTGTGTGTGTGTGTGTGTGTGTTGTGTGTGTGTGTGTAAGTGACTGAGTTTGGTGAAAACACTGGCTTAGAATTTATAGTGAATAAAATGCATAAAATTGATGTACTGAAATACATGCATATAGTAATAAAAACAAAATACATACATCTGTGATGGTTAAGAGTGACTGACAGCCGGGCAGTGGTGGCACACGCCTTTAATCCCAGCACTCGGGAGGCAGAGGCAGGCGGATCTCTGTGAGTTCAAGGCCAGCCTGGTCTACAAAGCAAGTTCCAGGAAAGGCGCAAAGCTACACAGAGAAACCATGTCTCAAAAAACCAAAAAAAAAAAAAAAAGAGTGACTGACAACTTGACAGGATTTAAAATCACCTAGGAGACAAATCTCAGACTAGATCTGTGATGGGCTAAGGTCCCACACTGAATAAAACAGAGAAACAAACTGAGCACCAGCTCTCACACCGGCTTCCTGACTGCGAACATACTAGGACCAGCTGATTCAAGTGTGCAGTCACACCCTCCCCACCAGAGGGACCGTACGGAGACTCAGCCAAAATGAAACCCAGTCTTAAAGTTGCATTTGTCACACCAACAAGCAACATAACTAATGCAAGGGAGCGGCTCAAGTGTTTTACTACAGAAACAGCAGCAACGATGTCACAGCTATCTAGGGCGGGTACACAGGGCCACCTTCATGCCTCACCTCCTTGGCCTGCCCAGCTAGCCCAGTCTTTACAGCTAGTACACACCTTTGGAGGCAGAACTCTGCACAGGAGCCTTGCTCTATGCAAACCCAGGGAAAGTCTCCTTCCTGAAGCAGTGTGCACCACACTGCTTTACATTCTTATCTAGTAAAGCATCTCTCCCACACGCACAGGAAGACAGAGGCTGCTGTAGGTCAACATTGAGCACCACCGTGCTGTGCTCCCTGCACTTGACACAGCAGCATCGACAACACACTAATACACATTTGTTTAAATGAGGAATCAGCATTGAAACTCCAGAAACCTCAAATTCCGTCCTGAAAATGACTGACTTTCATGTCATTTAGAAGGGTTCCACACAGTAACTGAAAAGCAATTCAAATAAAAAGTGATATAAACTGCAAAGAAACCACTTTAAGGATAACTTCTATTTTAAGTGTCTAGAAGTCAGATTTGGTGCTCCATGTCTTTAGAAGTTTGAAAACAGGCATTACTAATAAGTTAACAGTAAACAGCAAAAACAACATTATCAAGCCACACAATTAACAGCCATTTGAGAAGAAGGAGTATAATGAATTCTCTATTTACATATTTGTTCTTAAAATGCAGAACATTTAAGAAAAACAAAGCCTCTGTAAGCTGTCAGGATTTTGGTATGTGTGTAAGGATTCTGAGTTCTTCCCCAAAATCGTAATCACAGCCTCCTGCTGCAGAATGTGAATTTGTTAATTGGGTCTCTGCTCAGTGTACGGTTTAGAATGGAAGTGCTGCTCCTCTCCCTCTGGCAGGCGGTGCAGTCGTAATTGACTTCTTCTAGGCCTTTTCTTCCCTCCACACAGGGTTTCTAGAGCTCGGGATGAGCTACAATCAGCACTTACAGTTAGAAGTGTGCAAAGCAACCCTGTCACTCTTCACATAGCGGGGACCACGAGTCAGGACTGCTCCTCAATTAAAAAATAACATGTTCACACAGTTCTGTTAACTAAAAATAAGGGAACGCAAATGAAGGGCACACTGAGTCAGATAAACTAAGGAGAGATTGCATCTTCTAATCAGACATCTGTATTCCTTTTTCATTCATTTTTCTTGCCAGGCTCAGAGATATATTAATTTTAAAAAGAAAAGAAGACACAGTTAATGAGATTTTGAACCAACTTCAGTCATGAGTCACATTTCAATAGGGTAAAAGTTTTCCAAATATATTCTAAAAGAAAAGTTTATATTCTGACTTTTTATCATAGTAAAATCACAAAAATGCCATTGCCAGAGACAAACACTAATCACCCCCAAAACTATGACTTGTGCGTGATCTGCTGGGTCTCATACTGTCTACTAAAGCAAAGACTTCAAACCATTTTACTCCATATTTCTAAATTTGTTAAGCTGAAAAACAAAGGAAAGAAATTAGTGATCTTGAAATTAAAAGACTATTCTGGCAGGCAGTTTTATTTGGGGCATTCTAAGAGTGCAACAGAGATGTCAATGTCTACAATAAAATGTCACTCAGGGATAGAGTGTAGGTTTAGCATGTACAAGGTCTAGGTTCAATCCTCAGCATCATAAAATTTAAGTAAGTCAGATTAAATGTCTATTTTTTCTTTCCTGGTTCAGAATAAACACCTAGAACTCACTTGACTTCGAAAAATGTCTCAGCCTCCCATTGCGTTCAGGGGCCCAGAGGAAGACAGCCAGCACTCTCCTTTCAGAAATGAACTGTCCTATTCTAGGACTGCACACTGTGTCACAGGCTAGAAGGGATGTTCCACCCTTTCATCTTAAAGCTTTGGTGCACAGAACCTAACAGCTGGTAGAGCCACTCTCTTTACCATCACCAAAAAGATCTCACAATATGGGAGGCCGCTGTCAACAAGTACCCACAGTTTCACTTCACTGGAGGTCTAGAACCCACTACAACCCAGATCACCAAGGCATGCTGCAAAATGTTTCTTTATAAGCAAAAAGCCACTTTTACTGCAATAAACATTCCAAACCCTGTGTGTGTGTGTGTGTGTGTGTGTGTGTGTGTGTGTGTGTGTGTGTAAAATTTCTTATTTCTACCCTTTTCCAAAACCCACAAGAAAGTGACAAATTTGGTACTACCTAAACCTGGAGTATCAGACCACACATGTAAATGAGCAAGGAGTCAGAGCCTAGGCCTAGAAGAAATCTCAGTGTAGATGTAGACATACTATTTCTTCAACAGTCTTGGCACTGTGTTGGAGTTAAACATTAATGGCTCTTAGCATATGCCCCATCACCTAGCCATGCACACATAAGGAATGAATGCTTCCAGGTTTTTAAAACAACATCTTAAAAGAGCCAAATGTTAAGACAGTATGTGAGAAGTGATACTCCAAACGAACAGGAACTCTCTAAACACTGACTCAGACCTGTTTACTTAGCCTCACCCCTTCTACAAGCAGGTCCAAGAAGCAGCGATGTTGGGTTCAGAAAGATTTTAAATGGAGAATTGGTTGACGTTTTTATATGGGACTCTTCTCATCATAACATGTGTGTTAAAAGCTGGAAGCAAAGAGCTAAAATTCCAGCACAATGGCTGTGTGGTGAGTAGGAAGTCAGTCATTTAAAAAAAAAAAGGCAGTCAGAAGGTCTTTATGTAGTTTTATATGATACAAACATAAAAAAAATTGAATTATGTTACCATTAAAGTAAGTAAAAGAAAGTTTCAAAATGAGCTGGAAAAATGTACAACATTATATAAAAACTACTTTCTGATAGAAAATTGTTCACCTGTAATCTTTTCTCAACCAATTTTGTCCATTGTGACTCCTAAACATACAACTAATGAAAATGAAACAAAATGACAGTATCTAGTTGACATCTAAAGTAAAACTTTCTCAAATTTGTCGTTTACCTTGACATATGTTCTGAGTCATTTATACCTTCCTCATATCAGTAAAAAAAAAACAAAAAAAAAAGATTTTTGAAGAGAAACAAACAGAAGTACTGAAATGATATAATCTATTTTAATTACCAATCAAAATAATCCAAGATACAATATCAAATATCTGGTAACTAATCACCAAAAATGCACGTAAGTAGCTAACGGCAGTTAACTTCGTTAGCTGGTTGTCTTACATGTGCTTCTGTAGACTGTCATTACAGGTTCCGGCAATAAGAAACATGGCAAGTGTGTTATTACTAGGAGCGTGTGTTAAAACTATCCTTCTAAGTAGAATGAAGCATCTACACTGAAACCTAGGCTTGGGACCCCCTAGAGTTCCATAGCGTCATTATCCTGAACTGTCATGTAAACCGGCCTGCCCTCATCTCTCCAGTACAGTTGGACGAGATGCTCGGCAGCATTGCAGGTAGCGGAAGTGCAGAGCAGTGTTGGGTCTGACTTAAATCTTACATCCAATCCTCTATTCCCTGCAAGAAAATCAAAATCAGCACGCTTGCTATGTGCTCTTATGTAAGAAACCTACAAGGATGTAGAAATATCCGTCAGAGTTTAACCAATAAAAAGAATTGCTCATAAGACCGTGTTACATGAAGGGACATCAGTAAGGAAAGGGATGTTCTAGAGAAAGGGAAGCTGAACAGACTGGACGTGGCAGCATATGACTGAGGATTAGCCACAGCGAGAAAGCCCAACCGCTGCAAAGTCACACACAGAAGGGGGAGTCAGCACCCTGGAGCCCACAGGCCACTGTCACCCATAACAAGTCAGAGCTATCCAGGGGCAGAACCACAGAGGTGGGCTGGCACGTGTATCACTACTGCAGACGGTGGAGTGCACACAAATGTCACAGCCTCCCTCTCTGGTTTTGGGCTAGTTCCTTTTTTGTTTTTTTTGTTTTGGTTTGGTTTTGGTTTTTTTTTTTGGGGGGGGGGGGTCCATTAAATATACACTGCAAAGTGAAGTCCTGTATAATCCATGGGTCTAAAAACACATGCTTAGAAAAGATTCTGTGTGTGTGTGTGTGTGTGTGTGTGTGTGTGTGTGTGTGTGTATACACGCGCACACGCGCAATGTTTTTTAAGAACTTTATACATAAATTTTGATCACATTCACCTCAATCCACTCTTCCTCCTAACTCCTCCTAACCCACCTTTTTCTTTCTTTTTATTATTATTACATGAACAGCATGCATAGAAATATATAAATACACATAAATATGTAAATACATGCATATAAATATAGAAATACAACTTGCTGAGTCTGTTTAGTGTTGCTTGTATGCGTATGATTTTAGGGCCGACCACTTGGTACTGGATCACTGCAGCAGAAGTTTCTCCAGTCCCACCCGCCCCAAGGTCCCATAGCTGCTTATAAAATAATCACTCAGAGGCTTATATTAATTACCAACTGTATGGCCTATGGCAGGCTTTTTGCTGACTGGCTCTTTCATCTAAATTAACCCATTTCTATTTATCTATGCATCACCATGTGCTCCGTGCTTTACCTGCGTCCCATTGCATGTTGTTTCTCGGCCAGCAGTTGGACGTCTCCCCCCACTCTCCTTTCTCCTCTCACGTCTCTCCTGGATTTCCCCACCTGGATCCATCCTGCCCTGGCATAGGCCAATGCAGCTTTATTTACTAACCAATGGGAACAGCATATATTCACAGCGTACAGAAAGACATCCCATAGCAGATCACCAATTAAGGGAAATTATTAATTAAGGGAGAAGACGTATTAATTGCCTGTAGTTCCTCACCTGGGGTGGCACCCCAGGAGATTTTACCCATCCACACTGTCATGTCAACTAGTATTATCATTGTTCAGGTCTAGTTTAGGATACAATATTGGTAGGATTTCATGGTGTACACAATCTTGAAGCAGATGTGCTGGTCCTTTGGCTCCTACAATTTAAAATGCAGATTCTGAAAGGCAAACAGGTCTTGGAGCAGCACAAAGCAAAGGACAAGAAAGGGGAAGGGTGGGTTTGGCATCAACAACAAAAATGATGTAGCCTATCCAACGGAGGTCCTTACAGAAACCCAGAAGTGGGAATAATTGCAAGGGTATTACTGTATCCTGCCTAAATCCCCCAGTGCTAACCATGTCTGTTTTCTTGTTTGAGCCTGAAGAAAGTGTAAGTTACAACTCGAGCAGCTTCCTCAGACACAGGGGTAACTGTAACACTGTTAAGATCCAAGACTGAATGCCAATTTCTTACTGAAACAAGTACCTCTGAACAAAACAATAACCAAGCATTTCCTCTAGCCACATTGGGAAGCTGCTCCTTGGGTAGGCAGGAGGGATGTGGGCTGCCAATCACTGCCTGGGCGACAATCAGTTGAAAAGAAGTGTATAATGGTGGAAGGCCTATGTTCCTAAAGGTTGTAAATACGCTGATCAACAGCTTCTGTGTAAACAACTGAGGCACCTCTTGGCTGCAAAGCAATTCAAGAAGCACAGCTGCCCTACAGGCTTTCTCTAGTGGCCTCCATTTCCTGGCGAGTCTAACAAACACGGAGCTCAGAACCAAAGGCAAACCCAAGCATCACTGTGGAAGATAATGAATGACACAGAGGCCAGAATCCAGTTCACTGTTGAGATTTCATGTGTAAATGTCTGAAGGTCCTACTCTCCTATGTAAATTAACTTCTGACTCACATGGAGACATCAAAGAAAGGTAATTCTCATCTTGAAAGAACAACAGAGACACAAGGTAACTGTTCTTTTCAGGATCCAGGAATTCTTTCAGATCTTGGAGTATACTCTAGACAATCATTATAAACTGAACATAGTGTTACAATTATAAGAAACACATGATCCTTTGGAGAGTATTATGAATACTTTTTATATTTTATAATTAATTTAATTTTACATATCAGCTACGGATTCCCATTCTCCTTCCTCCCACCCTCCCCCAAATTCACCCCCCATTCCCACCTTCTCCAGGGCAAGGACTCCCCTGGGGATTCAGCTCAGCCTGGTAGATACAGTCCAGGCAGGTCCAGTCCCCTCCTCCCTTCACCCAGGCTGAGCAAAGTGTCCCTGCATAGGCCCCAGGTTCCAAACAGCCAGTTCATGCACTGAGGACAGGTCCCGGGCTAATCGACTGTCTCACTTATCCAGAGGGCCTGATCCAGTTCCATGTGGGCTCCTCAGCTATTGGTTCATAGTTCATGTGTTTCCACTAGTTTGGCTATTTTTTCCTGTGCTTTTTCCAATCATGGTCTCAACATCTCTCACTCATACAATACCTCCTCTCTCTCGCCAATTTGACTCCCGGAACGCGGCCGTGGCTCTCTGCATCTGCTTCCATCAATCATTGGATGAGAGTTCTACCACGACAGTTAAGGTGTTTGGCCACCGGATCACTAGAGTAGGTCAGTTCGGGCTTTCTCTCAACCACAGTCAGTAGTCTATTATGGAGGTATCCTTGTGGATTTTGGGGGGCCTCTTTAGCACTTTGCTTCTTCCTATTCCCATGTGGTCTTTATTTATCATGGTATCTCGTTCCTTGTTCTCCCTCTCTGTTCTTGATCCAGCTGGGATCTCCCGCTCCCCTAAGCTCTCTTTCCCCCGAACTTGCTCTTCATTACCCGCCCCCATGACCAGTTTGCTCGTGTAGATCTCATCCATTTCTCTGTGGTTGGGCGATCCCTGTGTCTTTCTTAGGGTCCTCTTTACTAGGTAGCCTCCCTAGAGTAGTGAGTTGCAGTCTGGTTATCCTTTGCTTTACATCTAGTGTCCACCTATGAGTGAGTACATACCATGTTTGTCTTTCTGAGTCTGGGTTACCTCACTAAGGATGATTTTTCTAGATCCATCCATTTGCCTGCAAACTTCATGATGTCATTGTTTTTCTCTGCTGAGTAGTACTCCATTGTGTATATGTACCACATTTTATTTATCCATTCTTCAGTTGAAGGGCATCTAGGTTGTTTCCAGGTTCTGGCTATTACAAACAATGCTAATATGAACATAGCTGAGCATGTGCTCTTGTGGTATGATTGAGCATTCCTTGGGTATATGCCCAAGAGTGGTATAGCTGGGTCTTGGGGGAGATTGATTCCCAATTTTCTAAGAAAGCGCCATATTGATTTCCAAAGTGGCTGTACAAGCTTACATTCCCACCAGCAGTGGAGGAGAGTTCCCTTGTTCCACATCCTCTCCAGCATAAGCTGTCTTCAGTGTTTTTGATCTTAGCCATTCTGATGGGTGTAAGGTGGTATCTCAGAGTCGTTTTGATTTGCATTTCCCTGATGATTAGGGATGTTGGACAATTCCTTAAATGTCTTTCAGACATTTGAGCTTCCTCTGTTGAGAATTCTCTGTTTAGCTCTATAGAGCCATATTGTGAATACTTTTATGAATGCATATGCAGCAAGTACACAGACAGGAGCTTCCCTGCAGCTGACAGGGCCTACCCCAGATAATTAATGTATTACTTAAAATTGAGACAGTCAGTTACAAACAGAATACTAAAACAAATCATCCAAACTATCGAGTGACTAATTGTCAATGTTTTAAAATAAATCATGTTTTAAAACAAGTAGATTCTATTTAATTCAATACTTCACAATGTTTACTTCAAAGTAATAAATGTATTCACCCTATTCTCAATAGCACACATCCTGACTACATTACTAAGTCGTTATCGATGAGCCCCAAGTCTGATTTCTTTATGCAGGCAGTTATAGTCTACTGATTTATAAATGGGACTTCATGCATTTCAACATCACTACTTTATAAGTCACAAGAGAAGTGCGACAGAATCACACTGGTCCTCAAATAAAATTTCCATTACAACAATATGAATTAATCTTAAAACATAAAAACTGGTTGGAGGTAATATCTCGCAATATATTCTTTAAGACTGACCTCATGTGTTTGTGATCTAATGAAGTAATGCTGAAATCCTCCTTATAAAGCTGTTTACAACAAAATTCACAATTCATAGCAAGTGAATTCACAAAGAGTGAATGGGAGATAATCTAAGCACAGTAAAATAATATTTAAAGTATAATGCCAAGAGTTCAGCACAGCCCTTTGAAACAGTCCCATCAGCTCTCCTCACCCTCTGTTTCTGTATTTCCGTTAAACCTGAAGTAACAATTGTATCACAGAGGAGGGGCCACAGAGTTCATTTCTTCATTTTATTTGTTAGGACTTGCCCAGGTCAGTCATTTTAAAGATGAAGTCATTTATTTTACTGGTGTCACACTGACACATCTTGCTATTTCTGTGGCTGAAATGAAAATGTAGCACAACTAAATATATTACAGGTAGAGTGTGAGGAACAGAGTTATAAAATGAGAAGAGTAGTACCACAGAGCAGGAGTACCCACTCAGCGGAGTGAAAACAATAGATGTGACCATTACTGCACCTTCCTGGAAAAAATAAAAATCAGTCACTACTTTGGGAAACAGTAAGAAGCTAGAACAGTAAAGCCCTGTTTGTATATCACTATTGGGCAACTCATCTCAGCTGTGCACTGTGTTAACTTAACAAATCATTACAGATCTTTAAGGGATGAGCAGGGCAAGGAAAGAATATAGCAATGAGGAGCAACGTAGTTATGAATCTTAACATTCAGCAGTGACACTGGGCAGAAAATGAGGCTTAACCTTTTTATTAATGTTTGTCTTAAAAGTTATTTTACTCTTTTCATGAAGTAGCTAGAAGTAGAGGTCTAAGAAACTTTTGTAGGTCATTGTAAAATTCTTTCACTTTATCCAATTTTTCAAGTCTTTACATAAAGCTAAGCATCCTTCCTTCCATAACGTAAAGTAGATGAACGGCACTGTCATCAGCACCTTGAGGAAAGCAAGGCAGACAGACGAGGTGACGTGCCCGCTGCAGCTAATCGGCAGCCATACTGTTAGCTTTGATGACGGTGATAAATAAGTCTGCTGCGCTCTGCAAACTTTTAAGAAAAAAGTCAATTAAGAGCTCTTATCAGGTCTAGAGAACCACCCCCATCGTCTCAAACTCAGCTTTTGTCTTAGAAGGGAAAACATGGCAAGCCAGCAGATGCCCTTCCTCATACTCGCTGGGCGATACGCACGAGGGCATACTTCAAAGCAATTTAAGAACATATTTTCTACATCTCAAAACATCATTCAGGCACATATAACTTACCAGAAACAAATGAAGTAATCATCTCTGACTAACAGATAGTATCACCCTCTAAGTACTGAAGCAGTACATTCTATTATTAGAATAAGACACTAAAAGTGACCAGTTGTTTGGAAACTTAAAAAGGCAAGAAAGTTCATCTTTCATTTCTGGTCTCTGAATAAACAAGAAAAGGAAGACAAAAATTGAGTTAGCTGCATGAATGATCATTTTTTCCGTTACTTATGTTAAATCGACTGAAAAAATCAATTTTGTTTTCCTTTAAGAAACAGTTCATATTTTCAACCCTAAGCACTTTTAAAAATAAGTTTTTTTCTAACTTATTTTTCAACTTCTTTAAATGTGACTATGGTCAAAGAAAATATCAGAAGTTTGGGTGTTTTCTTTAGGTTTTGGATCTCTTCCCAAGGAAAGCTGGTTTTTAAACCCAAACTCAACTCAACTTGTATTTAGCAAATCCCACAAAATTAACCAAATTTATTAATAAACTGAATAACTTAAAAAAAAAACAAGTAAGACAAAATGTAATAAACACTACTAATCAGTCTTCCAACTTTAATACATATTCACAATGTAAGAAAATAAAGTACTACTTCTAACTCATAGAGAATGTATAATTTTCATATAACAATGTTATAACAATAACCTTTGGACAAAATTCTTCAATATCTTCCTTAATGACCACTTCATGTCAACAACTGGCTAAAGTCATCTGTGAGTTTGTGTGGACTAACAGCTTCACTACAGGTCTGTGACACACACTCTGGAGTCCAGGGTCCCAAGTTGTACTCCAGGCACATGTTGACATGTCAGACTCTGTCGGGATAGTCAATTAATTTTTAACTTAATCTGTATATTGATACCTACTTTAATCATTATCCTACACATTTTCATGTCATTATATAGTCATTAAAACTATAATCTTGATTAGTACAATTCTTTAATTTTAGATTATCACCTGAAGTTTTAATTTTATGATCCTTACAATTTATTTTACTATAGAAATTTTCAAATAAAAACAGCATACTGTAAACAAATAAATAACAGTCAATGTTATTTAACCCAGCTCAATTATCACTACTTTATCATATTTATTTCCTTATATGCCTATCCACTTCTTTCTTCTTAATCTCCCTTATAGGTAATTCCCAAATTTTGGGTCATTTCACCAATACCCAAATGTGCACCTCTTATCATTAAGAGTTTTAAAATTGTAACAAAATGTGACAATCACACAGTTAACACTAATCTCCTAAATGGACAGATAACATCTGAGTTTTCTCAGGAAACCCCAATAAGTGTTTTCAAAGTTGTTCTACTTCAATGAAGATCCAAATAATTCAGCTGCTCTGCCTAAGTCTTCTCCAAATAATTCATCCAATCTTCTGGATTCTTTGGCCAGCATCTGCCTGATATCCCTAAACCCTGGTATAAGCAATCTACTCCCTAATTTATTAGTTCAAATCACATCATTAAATCACATCACTTCTCCCTTTCCTTTTATTCCTCCAAACCCTCCCATATACACCTCCATACCTTCTTTCAAATTCTTATTGCATGCAT
>CABHPQ010173825.1:983-26878 GCA_902168405.1 Peromyscus aztecus | reverse complement strand
TGTGTGTATGTGTGTATGTATGTATGTATATACGTACATACCTGAAGCCAGCATATCCCTAACAATAATCTATGAACATTTGTCCTTATACCCACAGATAATTGTATTCTTTACCCCATACACACACACACACACACACACACACACACACACACACACAAATATAACCTGTTAAGTATTTATGTTACATGTACACTTACGGGTGTAACTTCTTATATTACTAGGAGACACAATATCTTCTTATATTACTAGGGAGACACAATATCTCAGCAAACCGCAATCCTCTTCCTCTGTCTTTCCACACTTTCTTTCTCAATGTTCCCTTGGGTGCAGTAATGTTTTGTTATGTATTCATTGGGAGTGGGCTCTACAAGTCTGCGTATTGATTGATTGTGGTTTTCTGTAGTAGACTCAATGTGTTGCAAAGCAAATTTCCTTGATGAGAGGTGAAGATTACAATTACCTGTGTGTATAAGGACAAATGGTTACAGACTGTTGTTAGGGATGTGTAAGCTTTGCAAATTAGTGGTTGTAGATTTCCTTCAATAACCATGATTTCATCAGCACTGAGTAGTTATCTAAATTTCAAGGCATGGTCTCCCTCTTGCTGAGCCGGGCTTCAGTTCAGTTAGAGAGCCACTGGTTACCACCAAGACATGGGTACCACTCCTGTACCTGTAGGGTGTTACGCCATACCAGTCATCGATGTATTTCCAAGTGTGACGGCTGGATGAGACTGTTGTTTACTTCCTTCTCTGGATCTTGCATGGTGCCTTCTGGTACCATAAAAGTCAGTCCTCAGGGAGGTGACATGCAGGTCAGTACCAGCTCAGGGACTTCCGGACCCTGGTTATGAAGTACACTATGTCTTCAGCAATAGGGAATTACCTTCCACCTCTTGGAGGGTAACCAAGAGAACAGCGATAAGCTGTATGTTTCGCAAGTCTCTTAGACAGCCCTGACCAACAACTCAAAAGAGGGCACCTCATATCTGGTACTCACATCTGAAGATGTACAAGTAGGAGCCTCCAGTAAGTGAGATGCGGCATTTGTCTTTCTTGGTCAAGGTTATCTCACTCAATATACTCTTTTCTAGTTCAATTCATTCACCTGTAACACTAATGATTTCATTTTACTTCGCTGCTTAATAGTATTCCACTGTCCATTTGTACCACATTTACCTTATCCATTCATCAGTTGTAGAACATTTGGGTTGTTTCCACTTTGGAGCTATTGTGAATACAACAGCAAAGAACATGGCAGAGCAAATACCTGTGGAGTAGTATGTCAGGTCCTTTGGGCATATGCCAAGGAGAGGAATACCTGGGTCGTATGATGGATTTATTTTTAGCTTTTTGAAGATTTTCCACACTGTTTGCAATCCCACCAGAAGTGAGTAAAGGTTCCCTGTGCTCCACTTCCCCTCCAGCATTTATTGTTGGTTGTTTTCTAGATCTCTGCCATTCTGACTGGAGTAAGATAAATTCTCAAAGTTGTTTTCATTTGCATGTCCCTCGTTGATAGGGAACATAAACTTTTTTGAGATATTTGTTAGCCATTCTTTTTTCCTCTTTTGAGAACTCTCTCATCAGGTCCCTTTTTTTTTTTAAATAGGTCATTTGTTGGGATTTTTTTTGTTAGTTTGTTTTGAGCTTTTGTATTTGAATTCTTTGTATATCATGGATATTAAGCTTCTGTCAGGTGTCTAGCTGTCAAAGGTTCTCTCCCACTCTCTCGGCTTCCTCTTCACCCAGCCAATTGTTTCTTTTGTTACACAGCTTTTTAGTTTCATGAACATACAAATATCAATTTCCAGCATTAATTCTTGGGTAAAGGGAGTCCTATTCAGAAAGTCCTTCCCTACACATGTATCATGTAGGGTAATGCCTATATTTTCTTCTAGCAGTTTCAGTCTTTCAGGTTTCAGTGTTTCACATTTAGGTCTATGATCAATTTGGAGATAGTTTTGGTGCAAAGCATTTGATATGGGTCTATTAACATTCTTCTGCACGAGGACATCCAGTTTTCACACCACTATTTGTTGAAGCCTCTTTTTTCTGGTGTATACTGTTGATGCCTTTCTCAAGTATTGTTTTATAGTTATAAAATGTGCTCATGTTTGGATCTTTGCTTTTGTTCCATTGGTCTACATGTCTGTGTTTATGAAAACACCATACTGTTTTTTTATAAGTATGGCTTTGTAATATATGTTAAGATCTGGAATTAGAATTCTTCCAGCATTTCCCCACACTCAAGATTGTTTTGGCTATTGGGGTCTTTTGTGGTTCCATATGAAATTTATTTCTGGGAAGAATGAGATGCAGATTTTATTGGAATTGCACTGAATCTGCATTTGGTAGAATGGTCATTTTTACAATGTTAATTCTACCAACCAATGACTGAGAAGTGTCTTTCCATTTTCTACTGTCTTTCTGTGTTTCTTCTGAGGGTTCAAGATTTCGCTGTAGAGTTCCTTCACTTCCCTGGTTAGATTTACCTCCAGATGTTTTATTTTCTTTGAGGCTACTGTGAATGGGACTGTGTCCCTGACCTCCTTCTCTGTGTGTTTGTTGGTGGTGTACAGAAAAACTGTTGAGTTTTGCAAGCTAATTTTTTATCCTGCCACATTGTTGAATTTATCATTTCTAGAAGTTTTCTGGTAAAATTTTTGTGATCTCTATTATCTGTAAATAGGGACGGTTTGACATTTTCTTCACCTATTTGTAGCGCTTTAGTTTCCTTCTCTTGCATCATTGCTCCATCTAGTACTTTGAGTGCAACGTTGAAAACTAGTGCGGATAGTGCCCATCCCTGTCTAGTTCCTGACCTCAGATTGTTTCAAGCTTTTCCCCATTCAGGATGATATCGGCTGTGGGTTTCCGGTATACAGCTTTTATTATATTGAGGTATGTGCCCTCTTGCCCAACATTCCCTAAGACTTTTATCATGAAGTTATATTGGATTTTATCAATGGCTTTTTCTGCATTTATTGGGGTGATCAAGTAATTTTTGTCTTTAAGTCCATTTATGTGGTTTATTCCATGTATTGACTTGTGTATGTTGAACCAGCCCTGAATTTCAGGGCTAATGACAATCTTGTCATGTGGATAATCTTTTTGATATATGTCTGTCTGTATTCTGGCTCCAAGTGTTTTATTGAGCATTTTTGAGTCTATGTTCATTGACGATACTAGCCTGTAATGTTTTTTCTGTCTCTGTCTCTGTCTCTCCCTGTGCATTTAGTTTGGATATTAAAGTGATACTGGCTTTATAGAAAGAGTTTGGGAGTGTTACTTCTGTTTATTTTACATTTTTAAGGGTTTAAGAAGGAATGACTATAATTTTTCAAATGCCCAGGAGAATTCTGCTGTGAATCCATCTGGTCCTAGACTTTTCTTTTTTCTATTATTTCAATCTCTTCACTTGTGTCTGTTTAAGCTGTTGAATATCTCTTGATTAATTTTGGTTGTTTAGCTGAATCTAGAAAATCATCCATTTCTTGCATATTTTTTCCAGCTTCATGGAATACTCGTTTATTTGTGCTTGTGTTTATTTTTTAAGGTAAGCATTTAGAACTAAACATTTCCCTTGTGAACTTTCTTTCAGTGTGTCCCAGAGGTTTGCTGTGTTGTGCTTTCATTTTCATAGTTCCAGAAGGTTTTATTTCTTTCTTGATTTCTTGTTTGACCTATCCACCATTTAGTAATGAGTTGCTTAATCTCCCTGAGTTTGTGTAGTTACAAGGAACTTGTCTGCTGCAAACGAAGCTTCCCCGCATTGTAGTCACATGAGACACAAGAAGTGCTTTCAATCCTTTTGAATCTGTAGATTTGCTTTGTGTTCTACGATGTTATCTGTTTCAGAAGAGCTCCCATGTGGTACTGAGCAGAATGTGTATTCCTTGGTGTTTGGATAGACTATGCTGCTAAATCCATTTGTTGTACGGGGTCAGTGAATTCTGAGTTATTCATTTTTTTGTCCAGATGGCTTGTCTATTAAACAAAGTGGGGTAATGAAGTCACTGTTGGAACACAGTTCAAGAATGGAGTCAGCAAGGAGAATTCTGTGTGTTTGGGAGAAAATTCCAAGAAAACAAGACAAGTCCTGTGATATTAGTTATTTTCAAAATCATGGAATTGTTCTCAGAATGTGGTTTCATGCCCTTGCCAGGTACAGCAGGTTAAGAGTGAGTTTGATTTCAATTTTTTATCACAACTGGCTATTGCTATTAGTTTGTGCAGCTTATCCTTTTGATTAGACACTTTATTCATGTGACTCTTAATCCTCAGAGTATAAATTGTCTGATGCTCTTAATAAAGTTAGCCATGCACAAGACTTTAATCTGCCTCAGTTTTAGATTCCTAGATGTAGCATGAATCTTAAAAAGTCTTATTAATAAAAACAAACCCAGGGCCAGGTATTGGGGTGAACGCTGAAAGATCAGAGAAGCAGAACAAGCCACAGTCACCTCACCTTGCCAATTCCTCAGCTGATCCTGTTTCCTCAGACTGGATGCCTCTGAGTCCTCACCCAATGGGTCTCAGCTGAACTGCTGCTCAAAAGCCTAAAAGCTTAACCAGGCTCTAGTTCCTGGTCCTCACGCCTTATATACCTTTCTGCTTCGTGCCATCACTACCTGGGATTAAAGACGTGAGTCAACATGCCTGGCTGTTTCCAGTGTGGCCTTGAACTCACAGAGATCCAGATGGATCTCTCCTTCTGGAATGCTAGGATTAAAGGCGTGTGCTACCACTGCCTAACCTCTATGTTTAATATTATGGCTGTTCTGTTTTCTGATCCCCAGATAAGTTATTGGGGTGCACAATATTTTGGGGAACACAATATCACCACATTTCCCCTTTTTGTCTAAAATTTTAAAAATGCTTATAACTAATACAAGAAAAACTATCCAATAAGCATACACAGTATATACAGTCAAGAATTACATTAACAATGTCTAGTCCATTATCATTTGACAGATTCAGACAAAAAAACTCCATTACATATATTAACCATGTATTTAGATTCCTCACAGCTCCAATTAGAGCAGTAAACACCTATTAACAGATTAGTGTTAATCTGTGCTTTAATTCCAATACTAGATTTTAATGAATTTGGGCATTCCTTAGTTTGATGCATGTATGTTTAGGATAGGAATGTCTTCTTGACTGGCTGTTCCTTTGATCAGAATGAAATGTCATTCTTAAATTCTCTTCTGATCAGTTGTAGTTTGAAGTCTATTTTGTCATGTTAGGATAATGATGCCTGCTTCCTAAGTGATGCCATTTGACTACAGAACTTGTGTCCATCCTTCTGCTCTAAAACAGTGCCTATCTTTACAATTATGCTGTTTTGGGCTGGACAGATGGCTCAGCGGTTAAGAGCACCTGCTACTCTTCCAGAGGTCCTGAATTCAATTCCCAGCAACCACATGGTGGCTCACAACCATCTATAGTGAAATCTGGTGCCTGCTGCTGGCATAAACTAAGACATGCAGATAGAGTGCTCATGTACATAAAATAAATAAATCTTAAAAAAAAACTATACTGTTTCTTGGAGGCAGCAGATAGATGGATTCTGTTTTCTGATCTATTCAGTCAGTCTGTGTTTTTTGATTGGAGAATTGAGGCCACAGATATTTGAAGTTATTATTGAAATGTGCGTGTTGTGGTCATTGTGTTGTTGATTTTGGGTGTTGTGTTCTCAGCGGTATTCTGTTTTCATAACTATGGCTTCATATTTCTTCCCACGGTTTCTCTGCTATGCACATTCTTTCCACATAATATTTCCTCTATTTTTCTTAGGTTTGGTCTGTTGGATACAGATTTCTTAGGCTGTTTATGTCATGGAAAAAGTGCCTTTCTCCTTCAATCATGGCAGATAATTTTGCTGGATATATTATTTTAGATTGGCTATCACTGTCTTTTAGGAGTTGGAATGCTCCAGGCTCTTTGGTTTTCAGTTTCCTTTGAGAAGTCAACTGTTACTCTGATGGGTTTTCCTGTATACGTGACGTGCTATTTTCAGAGCTTTCAATACACTCTCTTTGTTACATATAGTTAGTGTTTTAACTATAATATGCTGTGGGGATTTTCTTTCTGGTTTTGTCTATTTGGTGTTCTGTGTGCTTCTTGCATCTGTATGGGTGTGTCTTTCTCCTTAGTTAGGGAGAGTTTTCTTCTGTGATTCTGTTGAAGATCTCGCCTATGCCACTGACTTGGGATTCTTCTTCCTCTTCTATGTCTATACTTGAAAAGCTTGTTTTGTTCACGATGTCCCATATTTCCTGTGTGTTCCTTTCCTGTGTGTGTGTGGTTTTGGTTTTTAATTGTTCGTGTTCCTTGTTTATTTGGTCTAGATCCTCCAGTTAACCTTCAAGACCCAACATTCCATCTTCCTGATTCATTCACTTTTAAGGCTTTCCTTTGGAATTTCTAGGTGAGCTATTGCGTTTTTCAATTCAATCTTTATTTCGGGTTGAGTCCACTTCAATGTTGCTCTTTATTGAATTCCACTTTCACAGCCTGTATCATCTTTGTCATTTCCGTCAGACTTTGTGTTTTCTTGGGCATCAATCAGGCATTTATTCTCCTTATACTCTTTCTTCTTTTCATTGAACTGTTTCTTTTTGTCTTCTTTAAACTTGTTGAATTCTTTGACATAACGTTTCCTGTGTTTTAATTATGATTGTTCTTTTAATTTAGGTAATTCTCATGAGCAAGCATTTCTACAGGACTGGTAGGGAAGATGCCAGCTTAGTCCTGTGTTGGCATTCCTGTGATGAGAATACACTGAACCCTGGAGGAAGACACGGGAAGTCTGGGTATGGAGCAAGGCGGCAGTGTGGACTTCATGATCTTTATCCTTCCATCTGCTAACACTCATGTGGTTTCCATATTTTGGTACTGTGAATAATGCTATAATGAGTATGGGAGTGAGAAGATCTCTTCAGCATACTGAATTCAGTTTCTAGATAACTGATCACGTGGTAATTTTGATATTTCCTTGAGAACCCTCCATACTCTTTTATGTAATGCTATCCTAATATAAATTACCATCAGTTATATATAGAGTTCACTTCTGTCCATATATATCTTACCAACACTTGTTATCTTTTAACTTCTACATAATAACCATTCTGGCAAGTATGGGGTAATATCTCATTACAACTTTAACACACATTTCTCTGATGATTATTAACGATAAATATTAAGCCTTTGGCCATTTATGCGTCCTCTTTAAAATATTCACTCAAGTGCTTTACCAGTTTTAAAAATTAGATTATCCTTTTCTCATTTTTCAGTTTTTATAAATTTTGGTATTAATCACTATTAAATGTATAGTAGGTATTTTTCCAATTCATTTTTTTGTTTGTTTGTTTGAGTGTTTTTTGAGACAGGGTTTTTTAGCCCTGGCTGTCCTGGAACTCTCTCTGTAGACCAGGCTGGACTCAAACTCAGGGACTCCCCTGTCTCTGTCTCCTGGGTGTTGGGATTAAAGGAATATGCCACGAGACCTGGCTGAACCTCTATTCATGACAGGCAGTGACATGTAACATTCTTACCTTGTAAAGTCTTTATCAGATTTTCCTGAGAAGGGAATGGCAGACTCACTTCTACAGCAGTCATTCTGAACTGGTTTCTTCTCTCTTAAATCCTTGGTGGAATATACTATTGAACCCACCTACACTTGGAATACTCTTAGCAAAAAGGTTTTTAAGTAAAAATGCAACTTCTTACGAAGAACTTTTGGTCATCCAGGGCCCCGTTTTTTCTCCTTTCCAGGAACGACGACAGCCTTGCCTTGCTGACCAGCCGGACTCAATTCCTGGGTTCTAATGATCCTCTGTCTCATGGACCCAGGTAGCGAGGGCCTCAGCTAACCAGAACCACAGGATCTTAATTCAAAATAACAAATGGCCCTAAGATAGAGTCTTTAAACTTCCCTCTGAAACTGTACAAGCCAGGCCTCTTTTTTCTGCACTTCTCTCAACATTCTTATCTTCCAAGTTCATAAAGAGCATCTCACTGAGCTCTCAACACTCAATGGCTCTTCTAGCCCAAAGTTCCAAAGTTCTTCCACAATCCTCCCCAAAACATGGTCAGGTCTGTCACAGCAGTATCCCGCTATGCCGGTCACAATTTGTCCTAGTTAGGATTCCTGTTGCTGCAAGGAAACACCATGACCAAGGAGCAAGTTGGGGAGGAATGGCTTACACTTCAGCATTGCTGTTCATGACTGAAGGAAGTCAGGACAGGAATTAAAAACAGGGCAGGATCCCAGAAGCAAGAGCTGATGCAGAGGCCATGGAAGGGAGATGCTTCCCATGGCTTGCTTCCCCATCTTCTTACAGAACCCAGGACCAATTGCCCAGGGATGGCCCCACCCACCATGGGCTGCACAATCCCCCATTGATCACTAATTGAGAAAATGCCTTACAGCTGGATCTCATGGAGGCGTTTCCTCAGCTGAGGCTCCTTCCTCTGCTGACACTAGCTTGTGTCAAGTTGACACAAAACCAACCAGTTCAGGGTTCGTTACTGGTTTTCTATTTTGCTAAATTTCTACTTGCATTTTTACCGCTTTCTTTCTTCTGCATACTTGGGATTCCAGTCTGCTATTCTTTCTCATTTCATTAAATGGAAACTGAGCTCACTGATTAGAGAACATTCTTCTTTTCTTACGCAGGCATTTAGTTCTGCTCATTTACCTAAGTAATGAGTTAGCAGCATCAGAGGACATCTGAAACACGTGGCTTCATTTTCAGTCCAGCTCCTTACTCAGGACTGTGGGAGGCTGGGTGAGCAGAGGGCATTCTCCCTGGAGTTCTCTCCACACCAGCACTCCTTCCTGAAATCCGCTGATTCCCTGGACTGTTTGTTCTGTCACCTCACAGTTTACTGCTCTCTGTATGCTCCCCTTCCCTGAGCTACCATCTGGAAATCCTTAGGTCAAGTCCTCTGAGACATTCGCGGCAGGTTTCTGTTAGTTTCTCAAATCTCAGGGATCATTGTTCTCTGCTGACTGATATCCAGAATGGAAAAAAAAAAAAAAGACAGGGTCTCTCTACTTAGCCCTGGCTGTCCTGGTACTATGTAGGCCAGCATGGTCTCAAACTCACAGATATCTGCCTGCCTCTGCCTCCTGAGTGTAAGAATTGAAGGCGTGCTCCACCATGAGGTACTTGAAGTATTTTTTCCTGTATCCTGTCTGTTGAAGGGTTGGTCCCTGCTATGATACTTTAGGGGAAGGATCGAGCGCTGTCTTTATAAACCCACAGTGTCTATATGTTTGATGTGTTTTAATCCCTTTCTGTGAATTTTCTTTTTCTTACTCTAAGCATTTGAACTTAAACCAGTAGCAGTCACCTCCTGGGAATTTTGAGTGCTCTGCCATGTTCCCTGAAGCTGCTTTAGCAACAAGTGATAGGGAAGCACTCGATCTGAACAGGAGCGGGTAACTAACTGTACACGTTCATTTCCTGGATTTGTTTTTAAAGGGAGCAAGAGAAAAACACTTCATATTTACAAGTGACAAACCCAACTGCTGTGGCAGAGGCCAGTTCTGCTGCGGGAGAGTTGCTGGCAGTCCAGGTTTACATGGAGCCTCACCTCTTACCTTATCTAACTGGACATTTGCAAACACAGCCAAGTGCACCCAGCTTTCTCAGCCTGACTCACACTGACACAATAAAGAAGCTTAGGAAGACAGTTTCCTAGGTGATACCGTTTGACATTAGCAGACTCTCCTGATGCGTGGAAACAAGAATCATCACAAAGGAAGTTGAGAGCTCAGTTAAGACTGAGATTTCAAAGTGGAACTGAACCAAGGTGGACGGGGAAGTAGGGTAACATTGTCTTCCATTTAGTCCCAGTCTTTTGCCCTCTGGCCCTTTGCTTAAGTTAAAGAGTCACGATGGCCCAATTTTCTTTACTAATGTATTAAAATATTTGACATGTCTTAGTTTTGCTAAGTAACTTCACAGTCTCCCCACCCCAGACTTCTAAATCCTTTGCTTCTTTAAGGTACAAGAAATTATTAATCTAAGAATAGATCATTTAATCCAAGTGTGTGGCTTCCTACACCGAAATTAATGTATAGGGATTTTATGCCATTTACCTTAATTTGTAAAATGCAAAACCATATGTTAAAAGAGACTTTTTAAAATCATGTCAAAAGTAAACATATTTAAGGTGACTACTCTTAACATTGTATTTTACATGTCCCGAATCACGGCATTAAAAATTACATATTATAACAAAGAAAACATAACTTTTAAGGGGCACTTGATATATTTACCAATGTTTTATGAATATATTAGTAACTGGTTAAAAACACTAGCAGAAGGCAAAGATGTTAAGCATAAAGATTGAGTTTCATAAAACTTGATTTCCATAGCTTTACAAAAGATTGGCATGTTCACAACACAACGCTACTTCGCTCTCATTTGAGCACAAAAAAGTAATCATCACTATACCACAAGTCACTTTCCATCTAAGTGAATACACTGTATGGAGAACTCTGTGGACTAGCTTTAATAGGAGTCTAGAAGTTTCCACCTGTTAGCAGGCCACACCAAAAACCCTTGCTATAAACTTCAGAAGAACCTTCCCAGCAAATGAAACTTTCCAACCATACATTTACTATAGCTATTATTTTACCACAGATAATAATTCTTTTAAATACCACCAAACAGAATTTGGAGCCATCTCAAATACTCAGAGAGGACAAAGTCATCTGGTAATCTTGTTTTGCCTTTAGTGAGCACAATTTTGAGTGATCATAAAAATCCCACAAATGGTTGTTGTAACAGTTGTGCACAATCTGTTCATCCCATGGCATTTCTACATTCAGCATTAGAAGGGACTAGAAAAACATTCATCTCAAGATTTTCAGGCCAAGGTTACAGGGAATGAATAAAAATATGTGGTTACATATGGTCTCGGTTATACTAGATGTTCTGGTAGATCAATAATTGAAAATATAAGCGCATATCTTTTCCTCTAGCTTTAGGCTCTGGTCCTCAGAACACAATTAAGCCTCATCAGTCATTTCAGACACAATATACTCGCAGACTCTCTTTCTTTAAGATACACTAAATAAGAACGGTGATTTGATTTTTTTGAACCAAAGTTTGCACTAATTTTCTAGCAATTTGCATAGAGTAGAATTTACTTTGATAGTAATAATGACCATTTACTTCACTCCTACTGTGGACTCAATACTGAGGAAAGCACCTGCCCAATACTGCCTTAGTTAATAGACTGAAAAGTAATTGGCCTGCTTAAGTTAGTAAGTGGCAGAGCCAAGGACCAAACTGGAGGTGACGAGGGAGCTCTGGTGCCTACTCGCTGCCCCCACCAGCACAGTCTTACGTAACTCAGAAACATTTGTTCTTTTTCCTGAAAGGAAAGCAGCATGACTCACTAAGTGGGAACCTTGAAGAGACCCAAACAGATGAAGCACAAAGAGAGCTTCGATCTTCCCTATTTATTTCATCACTGGGCTGCCATGCAATGGCTTTGTAATCAGTATAAGAAAAAGTGAAGGACAGGTTACTCTGCTATCGAGTCAAAAGGCAACACCAGCGCTCCTTTTCCAAGCACAGTATGGTATGAGTTAAAGCTACACAACACGCAAGAAAGGCAGGACACAGGTATTTTACAGTAAACTCTCTCTCCCCATCACATGGATGTAAGAATTAGCTCCTAACCATCACCGGAGGAGAAATGAAAAGCTACCGCAAAGAAGCTAGGACCTTCATCATTTCTAAAATATATGTGTGGTTGTAAGTGAGTTCTGAGGTACCAGGCAAATTTGGGACATACAGTCTCTTTTTACTTTATATATTCAGATTAGTCAACGTAATGACCACACTCCCTCTGTAAAGCAAATGCTCCTAGGACATGGTGAGGAAAGAGTAGTTGAAACTCAAAGCATCATCTATATGCAATGCTTTCTAAGTTAAAATTTAAATGATTCTTGTCACATAGCAGTTTCATTAACTCATGTTTTTATAAGTATTAGCAATGAAAATGTAAAACAAACTTTTCAAAGTTTATCATTTTAAAATAAGGATTCAATTTCAGAAAAAGTAGATTGTTTTCTAAAACTGGTTTTTAGTTTATCAAATACTAGCTGACTTCTGTAGTTATCCAACTATTCCTCATCAACTACATTTAGCAATACCAGAAAGCTAGGCACAACTGGAAAATGCCCGTAAGCCCAGCAACTCAGGAGAATGAGGAGGATCCAGAGCCTATGATGTCAAGAGCAGCTGGGCAACAGAAGAAGATATGGCTTCAAAACAATGAACGAAACATAGTATAACAGGTCTGTATTCTGCCAGTCAACAGCTAATGCAGGGAGGCCACAAGTTCAATATGAGCTCAATATGAGCTACATATTGAGTTCAAGGCCAGTCGTGCCACTACATAAAAAGCAGAAAGATGGCTTGGGATATAGCTCAGTGTTGGAGTGCCTGCCTAGAAATGGGAGGATGGCTGATGGTGACAGTTACCTTCATAATACTCAGAAACATGAGGAAAACAGAGCTGTGGTACTTACTTTGGTGAGGTGAATGACTCCTTTGGAAGTAACTGAACAACCCATGAAGCCGACATACTGGAGTTCAGGGCAGTGCTCAGCAAATGCCTTCACTGACTGGTCTGTCACCTAGGGAAGAAACGTGAAGGAAGTTACTTGAGATGGTATCCCATGAACTCATCATCTGACACCTATCGAGGTCGGCTTCACAGTGGCTCCTTAACCTTTCCAATGGGTCATCTGAATCAGCACACACACACGCTGCAATGTCATCTGTGTGACTAAGAATTACTTCCTTGACCTTACATCCCTTAGCCCCCATCTTTTCATACTTCTTTAGAGAAACAAAAGATACATTGACAATAGCTACTCCGATTCTTGTCCTGTGTCTCTTCCTCTCTCTGCTCTTCACATTTTTATTGACACTATTTCATGCTATAAAATTCACCCTTTAAAGGTTCAGCTCAGTGACAGTAATGTATTTATAAAGCTGGGCAGGATCATCAATACCTAACTCCACACATTCATTCCTACTGTCTTCCCCTGGATCACTGCCTTCAGACTGACTTTCACTATACCATATGCTCTGCTGGGTCCCCAAAATACCAACTATAGAGCTTGGGACTTCTCAGTCTCAGAATAATGTACGTCAACTCCCTGTAAGACTTCCTTGGTGAAAATAGAAGATCTCCTAATGGCCTTCTTTCTCTGGAGAGCCCCCATGCGGTGCACACTGACATCCTCGGGGAGACTACAGCAAACTTACAAGTAAAAGGGAGGGAACCCCACAGTCTGTCCTTTTAATAAGCCCCACGTGACTCTCAAGTCATTCAAAAGTCAGAGGCCCCTGTGATGCAAAGAACTTATAGTATTAGTTCTGGATACTTCTAACTAGCTTTGCTTTAAAAATGAAAGGCAGAATGAAACTCTATTTCTGTCTCAATCATCTCGAAAACTTTTCTCCACATATAAAAATTATCTTTCAGTAATTATGTGAACTTTTTCTTTAAAGTTGAACATATAAAAAAAAAGTCCAAACATATGGTAATACATAAATACTCTAAATTCACTTTCTTCATCCAAAATGAAACCAAACATGTTTGTTAGATTTCAGACAACAACGATATCCATTGTTTTAACATTAGTTCTAGTATGAGTGACTCTTACTACAGACAGTGGGAAATAGAAGAATGTGAACAGCATTAATTCTAAAACAATCACAGGAACATTTCCCTAAAGTAACGACATCAACAGCATCCATGGCAAGTCTGATAAAAGATTAATTCTGCCGTCAAAAGGAAAGTATGCTTAAGCATATTAAGACTAAGGGTGCCATTGATAAATTAAAAATGGACTTGCCTTACACTCAGCTTTCTAAACACATTATGTTAACATGGAATACATAAGGCACTAAAATCGCTGGAAGCATCAGTGAAACACAACCTTTAATTAAAAACCAAAAAGACAGGTTACAGAGGTTAAGTGCATGGTCAGTAAGTTAAATGCCCTGCTCAATCTCAGATTGGCTTCGAGTCTTTTTTTGAGGAGGTTGGAATGGGAGAGGAACTTGGATAAGGTTAAAGAAGACAAGAGAACTCAGATCCCAGGATCCTGAGCTTTTAAAGACGAGAAGGAATAGTCAAAGTTCTGTTGGTAGGCCTTTCTCTTTTAGCTGAAGCCACTGGACTGAGACAACTGTGATGGGCCTCCACCATCAACAGAGCCTGCAGAATGAGAGCAGACTGAAGCCCTCAAGTGCGGAAACTCTGATCAGGTGCATTTGTTTTAGAAGACTAATAAAATGACCTTCAGGTCAGAGGTCATCTATTCTCCTGCAAAGATCAGCGTCTTAGCTAGGGTTTCTTTGCTGCAACGAAACACCATGACCAAAAAGCAACTTGGGGAGGAAAGGGTTTACTCGGCTCACACTTCATCACTGTTGTTCATCACTGAAGGAAGCCAGGACAGGAACTCAAACAGGGCAGGAACCTGGAGGCAGGAGCTGGTACAGGGGTGCTGCTTACTGGCTTGCTCCACGTGCCTTGCTCAATCTGCTTCCTTAGAGAACCCAGGACCACCAGACCAGGAATGGCACCACCCACCAAGGGCTGGTCCCTCCTCCATTGATCACAAATTGTGAAAATGCCTTACAGCTGGATCTCACAGAGACATTTCCTCAACTGAGGCTCCTTCCTCTCTGATGACTCTAGTTTGTGTCAAGGTGACACACCTGAACATGTTTCTGGGAGGATTGTGGAAGGACTTTGGAATTATGGGACTAAAAGAGCCATTGAGTGTTAAGAGTTCTGTGAAAAGTTCTGTGGGAGATTGAAAGATAAAAATATTGAGAGCAGTGAGAAGTAACCCAACCCCTTTGGAGGAGTCCAGAAGATGGTGAGTGGATCCCAGCATTGGGCAGTTGGAATTTGGTTTTGATTTTATTTCATTGTAACTGTGCCCTGATTTTTTCCTCTTGAAATAAGAAAGCATTTGACTAGAGCCCACAGGTGAGAGACTGAATTTTAAAAGGCTGGATTTTAAAAGAGATTGGCTATTTTAAAGGGACTGAAATTTTATTGTGCTCAAATTTTGTAAAGATTGTGGGACTTTTAAAATTATTTATTATTTTTTAATGTGAGATCTTGGAGATTAATAATAAAGGAAGGGATGTGGCTTAACTGTGATGTGTTTGTGTGTCAAGTTAACAGGGGGTCAGTTGTACTGGCTGGTTTTGTGTGTGAACTTGACACAAGCTAGAGTGATCAGAGAGAAAAGAGGCTCAGTTGAGGAAATGCCTCCATGAGATCCAGCTGTAAGGCATTTTCTCAACTAGTGATCAATAGGGTAGGGCCCAGCCCATGGTGGGTGGTGCCATCCTGGGATGGTGGTCCTATAATGCGCCCCACACCCCCGCAAAAAAAGAAAGCAGGTTGAGCAAGGAATGTGGAGCAAGCCAGTAAGCAGCACCCTCCATGGCCTCTGCATCAGCTCCTGCCTCCAGGATCCTGCCCTGTGTGAGTTCCTGTCCTGATTTCCTTCAGTGATGGACAGCAATGCTGAAGTGTAAGCCTAGTAATAAACCCTTTCCTCTCCAACTTGCTTTTTGGTCATGGTGTTTCGTTGTAGCAATAGAAACCCTAACTCACAGTCAGTGAGTGGCCTGGGGCAGAAGTTCTGGCATAAACCCAAGTATAGATTATAGGAAGGGAAGTATTCATGGGTCTCAGCTTCTCTAGAACCCTCAAGTCTGGGTGCTTAGCTTTAAATCTCACATGGCTGTCCCATCCCTTTGTGGTCACTTCTCTCACTACAGAGAAAACAATGGTACTTACTTCTCAGAGTAAAATATGAGCACAAAGACAATTCAAGTAAAATGCTTTGAACAGTGAGAAATCCGAATTTCTCACTAGCTGTTAACTAGCATCATCACTCCTGATCACAGTTCTTCTGTCTTGTGATTCACAGCCAGAACTAAGGAGTAATAATTCAAAACCAGCAGAACTAAAGGATGCTACTTTATTCCTCCACTCTCTCTGGAGATCCCAGTCTCCGTCTGGGAGCACTAGATTACAAGTGGAACTGTGAAGTAACGGTGATGGAGACAAGTGAAAATCCGCTGCTGTCAACTCAGCAACACACCAGACTCAGAGGGTACTCCTGGTTCCCTGGCTAGAGAACTGTACCGTTTTATTTTAAAATAGCCTCCAGAGAGTCCGATGTTCAGGTTCTGGTTAACAAGGTCAAACGGATCTTCAGTGAGGTCTAGTTCTTCTGACCAGCCTTATTGCATCATCCTCATCTTGGAATTTGCTCAAACTGCAGAACCTGGGTCCTGCTAACTTCATGCTAAATCCCATTATGCACTTAATCCACTCTTCAGGTGACTGTCATGTACCTTACACCTTGAGAAAACTGCCCAGGGGATGAAGATTATCTTTGGGGCTTAGAAGACAAAAAACTGAAAAGCTATGTCCTAACTCACAGAAGATGGTGGATTTTTAAAATAACATATTGAGGTACAATTTCCCCATTTTAAAAGTAACTTCCTGACATGAAAACACCAAGAAACTTACTTTTTTCTTCACTGTGTAATTCCAAAATGCATTACTGTGCTGAATAAATGCACTTGTTTTAAAAGATACAGCCGTCTAACTAAGTTTAGGTCCTATCATTTTAACAAGATAATACCATTATGCAGCCAATCCTCTTTACTCTTTTGTGTCCATATCGGTCAAGCTCTGCTCCAGGCCCATACTCTGGCAACACATTTTCTATCTTTAGACCTCTGCCTCATCTAGAAACCTTCCTCTGAGTCCATCCTAAGTAGCCTTTTGTGTAATTGGTTTCCTATGAAAATGTTTCTGAGATTTATCCATAGATGTGTGTATATACGTCTGTATTTCAGCAGAACTGTCACTGCTCTATAGAATTCCACTACACACACACACACACACACACACACACACACACACACACACACACACACACACACATATATACACAGTACATTTGACCAGGTGATAAATATGTGAAATCCTTTCTAATTTAGGATTTTGAAAGATGCTGTCCCTTACATAAAAGTCTTTGTATGGAACTATATTTTTATTTGAGTACATGTCTCTGAGTAGAACTGATAACTCAGTACATGTCTGATTCTTATCAGTTAAAGAATTAGATTGTCTTACTAAGTTGAAGGAGATTTTACATATTCTATATACAAATCATTTCCAAGCCATGCCCTGTCTTTTCATTTTCTTAATGATGGTATCTCTAATATCAAGGTCCATGGCGTTCTTTGCATTAATATTTATGCCGGGTGTGCAGTAAGGATAAGGGTTCACTTTTAATGTAAGTCTATCCAATTTTCTCAGCATCCTTTGTCCAAATCACTATACATCACTAAGGAATCTGACGTTTCCAACCTGTGATTCACTTATTTGGAGATGACAGACTATGGAAAAACAAGGTGGAGAGTGAGAATTAGTGTACAAACACAGACATGACTCTGGGTTGTGGAAGAATGAAGTCAGTTTGCAAATCAGATGCCGAGCTTTGAGTCAAAGCTATTGTGAGAATGAGGGGGAAGATTCCAGACTCAGCATGATTCACATAACACAGGGGGAACATGATTGGCCTCCTTAACCGGACATGCTAACCCAGTAAGCAAAAGAGGACAAGGGTTCATTCGGTCTCCATCCAGAGAGTGCTGCTAACAATGTCTGCTGCGCCCTCTTGAGTCAAGAGGACCATGAACAAATATAACCATATGCAAAGACACTGGCAGGGCTTCAGTTCAGAACCCTAAAGGGACTCTGTCTAACTGCTAACCTTGAAACCAGAAACGCAGGGTTAACGTGAACAAAGGAAGACAGTGATGCTTCTCATGAATTCTTAAGGGGTACACTCAATCAGAAATCGCTCTGAGAAGGGTTTTTGTGAGTTCTGGTCTGAAATCTCGGTTGCTGCAGGGGAGCCCCATCAGAAGACAAAAGTAATGGGTTTATATAATCTTGAGGAGACAACTAGACTAGCCAGTGTGACAGAAATGGCCTCATGTGACTAAAATTTTCCTGGCATGCAGTGGAGGGTCACTAATTCCGCCAACGTGGTCTTAGATCGTAGACTGCTTCTAAACTTAGAGATTCAGTTTCTGGTCACAGCTCACACTCAGTTGAGGTTTGGGACACTCAAAGCCAGTGGGTTAAAAGATATCGTAGACACAAACAGCTATATTTACTGAGGCTCAGTGTATGCCAAGCCAAGTTTCTTTTCCGCATCATCTAGGATCCTGATGATAGCCTCAGGCACAGTTATCCCCCAGTCAGACGGCAATGAAAACAAGCCTAAAGCAACTGACTTCCCAACAAACATCTAGACTAGGAGGGAGGGGCAAAGCATGCCTTCTGGTCTGCGTGGGAGCTGAGGAGGAGACCCACACACGTGAGACCAGCGTCTCACCAGGAGCTAAGCTCTCGGTCCTCCCAAGGGACAGCTTTAAACAGTCTTTTGAGTGCTGAAGTCAGAATCTGTTCATATACAAATTAATATGTGACCCCACTCATAGGGCTAACCTCACTCAAACTGAGAATGAATTCAAGCCCCACCTCGCCCATCCTGGGCCATCTACCCCAGAAGCTGAGTGTCCGGATCAAAACATGGTGGGTCAGCATGCTAAGGAACTTCCAGAGATGCTCTATCCTTTGGTTAACATTTGCAACCCAGTCAGATGACACAGATGTGTTGTACATTCTGTGAGGCTTGTATATTCTTCGAGCAACCACACCTTCCCCACACAAGCAGGATGCTTAGAAGAGGGCTGGGGTAGTCTAATCCAAAGGAACAGGGAAGCTGAATATGTAGCAAGTTATAAAACAAAACAGGAAAGGCAGAAAGTGGACTCTGAGGAAGGCGCTGTTATCTAAAAAGGCTCAAAATCGTGAAAGGGAAAGGACCTCTGAGTTACTGCATACCCGGAAAGAAAAACAATCTGTGGTTGCATTAGTGACTTTTCTGACGCCGTGGTAACACACAATGACCAAAGGGGCTTTGGAAAAAAGAGTTTATTTTGGCTTATGGTTCTAAAAGCCCAACATGGCAAGAAACAGCAGGCAGCAGGCATGGCAGCATGTGTAGGATGCTGAGATGGCACATCTTCAACAGAAAATATGAAGAAGAGAGAGAACAAACTGGATGGGAGGTTATGCGCTCGCAAAGCCCACACCCAGTGCAAGCAAGGCTGTACCTCCTGAATCTCCCCAAACAGCACCACCAATCGGGGACCAAGTGTTCAAACACCTGAGCATATGGGGAAACCTTCTCATTCAAACCATAAGTATGGACTCTAAAAAAGTGGGACAATCTTTAGACATTTATATATAGCTGCCATAGAGTTACTCTGCAAAATCCTAAATGAGAGTACCAAATAATAAACAGCGTTTCTTGCCCTTGAATGAGAAAACTAAAAAAACAAGACTTAGGAGACCTCACCCTCCTCCTACAATTTCAGTCCAGATACATGATTCTGGAAGTTCTCCAAATTATAATTATTGAGTCAATATAAACACAATCCCATGAATGAATCAAACAGATATGTTTAACTAGATATTAATACTGAATACTAATACTGAAGATGGCCTTGAGTCTATATTGGGATTATCTCTGTCCTTTCTACTGCACCCAATGTAATCCAAAATCCACCACCCCCCTCCTCTGAACACCTTCAATAGTTTACATATAGGACCCCGTACTGCAACTCATGGCCCTACCCACCTAACCTTCACGAATCAAGCCCCAGTGATCTTTCAAAATTACAAATCAAATCAATCCACTTGCTACTGAAAAATCTTCCAATGACACCAATTGCTCTTAGAATAAAATCCAGAAATTTTCTGTGAAATACAAGGCCCTGAATAATCTGACTCCTCCCTGTCTTTTCTACCTCATTTTAATCCAATATCCTATCTCTGTACCTATAGGAAGACATCACATCTACACAATTCACTACTCTATCCTCCATGCACGCCTTTGATCCCAGCACTCAGGAGGCAGTGGCAAACAGATCTCAGAGTTCAAGGCCAGTTCCATGACAGCCAGGGCTACAGAGAAAAACCCTGTCTCGAAAAACCATAAAAAGAAAAAAGAGAAATTATTTTATAAATAATTTAATAGAAGCAGATTTCTTCTAAGCCACGATTAAGAGCACGGCATTTCCTGCCATAGGTGTCAGGTCCTATTCTATATGTCGCGAACAGGACAAACAATTGAGTGCAGAGCTTATGATCTGGAATGGGGAAAAACACGAAGCACTCATTCCCGGTGTGACATCCCCACTGCACTAAGATCACCGTTTCAGTAGTCAGTGATTCAGTGATCTTTATCTCCCATAATTATGTAGTGGATGCAGAAAGAGTCAAGAACATGACTAAAATCATACACATTGTTCCTCTCAAACATTTTAATTGTACAAATGATAACACTGCAGAGAAGAGCTATCATAAGTGTCACTTTTCCATAGCATGAAAAATCAAAGACCTTTTAACAGATTCCCTAATATAGTTTTTAAATTAATGCTATGCAATTATTTGATCAAGCAAATAAAAAAATCACAAAACAGTGAAATTTTCCCTTTTAATTTAATTAAAAAATTTGAATGTACAAAAGTAAACAAAATTACAAATGCACCTCCATTTACTAATATTCTAACTTTGGTAATTATTAATTTGTAGGCAATGGTATTTCACAATATGTGAAATATTATATTTATCTGTACATATCTCTTTATAGCGACACTAATTTGGCAATAACATCCATGTGTGATAATATGACCTGTGTTCAATTTTGAGGGAAATAATCTAACACAGTGATCGATAAATCTCATTTAAAATTTACCAAAATTTAAAAAAGGACCCTTAACAAGGGCATTGGAATTCATAATGAATCATTTACTAAAAGTTTAGAATTTCATTACTGTCCAATGAAAATGTGATTATTTGACCTTCCATATTTTAACTCATTCTATCTTATTTAATTATTAGTCTTTCTACTGAAACGTTGGGTTGGCTGACTTTTAAAAGCCTATAAATTCCACGTTAAAGAATTATAAAAGTGAAGACTGTGGTCTCTTTCTAGTGGCGTAGGGATCTATCTGTCCTGATTTTAAAAAATCTTTACGTTGAGTGTAACTGAACCACTTTCTTTCAATTTCCTAAGTATCTTTGACTAACACTGTTTTAGTTAAGCAAAGGTTAATACTTGCATGACATAAATGAAACAGAGAGCTAGATTATTCTGGGTGTGTTCCAACTTTAACTCCGGAAATGGGCATTCTTAAATATAATCTAGGAATGCAGCCATAAGGTACACACAGCAGGAAGAATGGCAAATACTTGAAAGCAGACACGTACCCTCGTACATTAGCCTTGGAAATCAAAAGGCAGGAACAAGTTCCATCCGATATGAATAAGCAAAAAGCTCAAGTAGCTGCAAATAGTTCTGTGGTACATCACAGGAACATGCTTTAATTATATGAAAGCAAAGGACTTTTTCTATTCTGTAGAACTTTATTTCATTTTTAAATAAAAACCTTTAAGTTAAGAGATACACTCAGAGGAGTCATTTCAAAAAGAAAAAAACTCATGAGCATGACAGAACGTTAAATTAAGTCCACCATGCAGGTCACTTAAAGCTGGGTTGTTTGTAAGAAAACAGGAAATGTGGTCCATACAACTTGAACTCTGCATCATCCACCTCTGAATGGTGCTTCTTCCCAAAGCGTAGAGGGAAGGCCGAAGCACAGAGCTAATAAGACTTCTACAGGGATGCTAAAATTCAGACAGCAAAAGGCAGGCAGTGTACTGAGACTTCCCAGCTGTCCACCCTTCATTTCTTGACAATCTCTGCCCTCCCCTGGCCTCTGTGGCTGACCTTTTCCTCCCCACCTTCTCTCACCCTGTCCCCTCCCGCTTCCTTCAGTCACCATGTCCTTCCCCAGGGCTTGGCTACTCCATGTGGTCCTCGAAAATCCTTCTGCCCACTATACACTCTTCTTTGACTGACTGTTCATGAAACAGAAAAGAAATCCTTTTAAAAAGTATTCTGGCCAGGGGGTGGTGCGGTGGTGGCGCACGCCTTTAATCCCAGCACTCGGGAGGCAGAGCCAGGCGGATCTCTGTGAGTTCGAGTCCAGCCTGGTCTACAGAGTGAATTTCAGGAAAGGCGCAAAGCTACACAGAGAAACCCTGTCTCGAAAAACAAAACAAAACAAACAAACAAAAACATTATATGACTTTAGCAACATTTCTGGAATCAGACTGCCTAGGTTATAATCCAGCCCCAACTCTTACTATCGATGGACCCTTAAGGAAGTTATTCAGTATCTGGGGAAAAAGTATAAAGCTGAGATACAAAACCAAAGGGCTCACAGTCCACAAGGTGCTCATGAAGGTTCGCCACGACTCAGTGTGCAGATATTCCTTCCCTTTCCTATTTCTGTGCAGATGGTACTGTGGACATTATTATACTAAGCTATCTTACTCCTATCATTGTACTCAGGAGAACACAGATAAGCAGTTAATAAAAATGTGTTATATCATATAATACCATACCCTCTCCCACACTAGTAGAAATGAAATGACACCATTTTTTGTTCTGTTCTCAGCCTGAATTTATACATAAGGAGACTGGGGTGATATGTAGAACTTACAGTCAATAAAATATCAATAGCAAGTTTAACTGTATGTAACACAATGGCATGCACTTTTCCACAAAAGGGTGAGAAAGCCCCCAAATGAGGCTCTCTGATGGCTTTAAACGTAGGTCTACAGCAAATTGTCTTATTGGTGAGGGAATTATGCAAGGCAGGTTTGCACTAACGTGTTCAGTTGACATGTACGGTAAGATGATCTGCATGTCCAATATTCCAGAACAGCAAAGGGCACACCTTCCATCCCAGGAAGTCCGACACCAAGCATCCAAAGGGAAGCACGGGAGCACAACCTTCAAGAGTCACCTGAGCTATGACAATATCTAGAGTAGACTTTAATATTTCAGCAGGGAAAAAAAGTGCTGCCCAGATGGATAAAATCTAACTGAGGTATAAAGCCCTAATAATCTATGTTTTAATCATAAATGAAAGGCAATAATCACTTGCTTAAAAAAAATAATATACACAATCTGGTGTATGAATATAGAACATTTCTTACATATTCATGTTAACATTCTTTAAACAAGAAAACCCATCATCAAAAACAAAATTTAAATTAGGTTATTCATTTTTCATCATGTCAGACAAATACATTCACAGCTCACTAAAAGTTCTTTCGTACATTTTAAACAGCTTATGAAATCTTACCTACTTTAAGTAAGGTGCCAACAATAAGAGAGAGAGGTTTTGCCCAAACCAGTATGATCAGCATATACACCCTCCCTCCTGCCAGGAAGCCAACTAGAGAAAAATGGAGGCGTTTTTGTTCATCTGACTACAAAAAAAAAAAAAAAAAAAAAAAAAAAAAAAAGTATTGTGCAAGCTTCTCACATTTTAAATATTAGAGACCCAGGATGGACAAAGCTCATGCTATCCACATCTCTGGGTTGAGAGGCAAAGGCTTCCTTATGAGACTGTGCTCCCAAGTCCAACCGCACAGGGACTGGTAGCACAGGCCCAGCAAACAATACGAACTCCATAAACACCTAGTGAAAATGCAAAGGAATGAATCATTCCAGGCAAAGCAGTCAATGGAAACACTGTATCACGGCAGCCAAACAAATTAATGCAATTCAGAATTAATGCTATTAAGAAAAATTGAGGAATAGGGTGCCTGCTTGTCAGGCATGGTGCTAGATTCTATTCATGTATGTTTATTTATACAACAGTGTAGCCGTCTTAAAGAACTATACACACTTAGACACAGAAGGGTGTTTAGGGACTCCTCAGGAGTATTGGTGCTAGATTCTATTCATGTATGTTTATTTATACAACAGTGTAGCAGTCTTAAAGAACTATACACATTTTGACACAGAAGGACGTTTAGGGACTCCTAGGGAGTATGCTAAGCAAAGCAGCAGAGATTTGCACATCACAATGTTCACTGCAATATGACTTACAGTAACAATGCTTTGAAACAGGACATAGCCAAACAATGGTGTATGTGGCCAAAAGGCTATTTACTAAAAATACTTACTGACGTGCAAAAATAAATGCAACTTAAACCGCAGATATGAAATTAAAAGGTGTATAACTTTGGTTCCATTCGTCAGGTGGAATATTAAAAATCCCTTTGCAGTGCGGCTGCAGAGCTACTCCAACTTCCTGCTTGCCCTCTGCCCCTGTTCCACAGACTCTACAGCAGTGGTTAATGCCTCCTCTCTAGAGGTTCCGGATTGAAATCAAGACCCTTACACATGAAAGGCAGACACTCTACAGCGAAGCCAACCCAGCCCTCTTCTGACATTTCGTTTTGGACAGAGCCTCAACTCTCTTAGGCTGGCCTTGAACTCACTCTAGCTCAGAAAGGCCTTCAACTTGTAATCCTCCTGTTTGAGCCTCAAAGTAGCCATGATTACACACTTGCATCAGCTTTTGCACTTACAGTCACAGAAAACAATTAAAAAAAATGCATGGCAGAAAACATTTTCAAATTTATCTCCTCTTGTAGCCTGAATAATTTCTATCAAGCCTTACAAAATAAAATGGAAATGTTTTATAAATTAAGAGATTATTCAGGCTCTAAATACTAAATAAAAATCAGTACCTGGTCTTTATTCTTTGAAACAAAAAGGCTTCTATAAACCACAGGGAAAGAACATTATTAAAAAGCAGTACACGTGAATTCTGTATCAGTAACAAGCCCCCCTCCAAAAAAAAAAAAAAACCTACCAAAGAACAAACAAAAAAATTTTTTAAATCTTTTATTTCATAAATATTGAAAAACTGTAAAGTTTTTCTTAAAAATTAAGAAATAAGAACAATGCCATGTTGAATTAATTGCTAGTTTGAAATAAAAATATGACTACACAAAGGTGGGATGCAAAACACAGTCATCTAGTTAGAACCTATTATTAAAAGGTATTTTCGGGTGTATGAATACGAGACATAGAACTGAGCACCTCCCTCAATGGCATGGTGAGAATAAGCTTGCACTGCACAGCTGCTCTCGTGCCCAGGCTGAAGATAATACACATCAGCTATTCCCCAGACCCACTGACTTCCGTCTAGTGGTCTAATCAGGAAGCCAGACTCCCCGTTAGCCTGTCTCCTAGAGACCACACCTCTAAATTCCTTCCAGTCATTTCTGAGGTACCACCTTACTCCTGCTCAGGGGCCATCTTTCGGGTGCTATCCTCTACTTGATCTGGCTCCAGGATCCCCCTGACTGTAACACCAGAGCCACTCGATGTCTTTTCTGTCTCTCAGAACTCCTCCAAGGTCATGGGGTAATATCCTACTGCAACCAGACCCTCCAGCCTTTTGATGCCAGAGTGCTTCAGATGTATGCCTGTGCCTTCCTACTCAAGTCTGCATCAGACTTCTTCACCTGAAACTCAAAGCCTGTGGTGGGGCCGCCTACCACTTGCAAATGAATGCCTGTCTCTCTCACACACAAATTTTTCAGTTCTAACGACAAAAATTAAAACTCAAGAGAAGGGATTGAACACAGGGGCAAAGGAAGACAGATACCATTCAATTTGCACATTCCCCTATAAACACAAACACATACACACACACACACACACACACACACACACATACACACACACACACACACACACACACACACACACACACACGCTCTTCCTCCTTGTGTTTTCAAAATATGTACACTAGAAACTGGTAAACACTATGCATATAGGTA
>CABHPQ010173824.1:1292-36575 GCA_902168405.1 Peromyscus aztecus | reverse complement strand
CTCACTTGGTAGCCCAGGCTGGCCTCGAACTCACAGAGATCCGCCTGACTCTGCCTCCCGAGTCCTGGGATTAAAGGCGTGCGCCACCAACGCCCGGCGATGCTTTTGTCTATTTTGACTGTACATTTTGAGGCATTGTGTTAGGTTCATATTTCCTTCAGGTTACATCTCTTGGCTAAGTTATTCCTTTCAAAACTGTTCTCACTGATGTTTTCATATATTTTACATATATTTTCTTGTTACTACCTTACATTTTATTACATTACTTATTGCTCCACTAACTTCCATTTTATTCTGTTTTACCACTTGTGGCAAGCCGCACAAGAAGAAGGTGCCCATCCTAACCATTTGAAGCATGCAGTTCGGTAGTGCTCAGCGTTTATATTACTGTGAGGCAGATCTCCAGAACCTTCATCCTGCAAGACTACAACTCTGTGTTTATTGGCATTGCCCCCATTTCCTCCTTTTCCCGTATCTGCTTTGCTATAGTATCTGCCTCGTATGCCTTTTTCAGATTTAAGTTTTCATCCTCTCATTTGCGTTTTCTGTCACTTTTGTACAGAGCTGCTTTTTTTTTTTTTTTTTTTTTTTTTTAAATCCAGAATGAGAATCTTTCAACAGTCAAGTCTGGGGTGCTTACATTTTACTATGAGTCCGTGATTATTGCTGCATAATAAATAAAAATTGTATATTCCGTGTGGTACAGAGGGCTGCACCCAGGGCCTTGTTTGTGATAGGTGTGTGCTCTACCATTGATCTGTATCCCCCAGCCTATTTCATATTCATTTCTTCTTTCAAAGCTTTGTGTGCTGGTTAGGTGTATGTTTGTGTGGGTGTGTGCATGTATGTGTGCAGGTCTATATGCAAGTGTGTGGTAGAAGCCAGAGGTCAATGCCATGCGTCTTCCCCACCTTACTTTTCAGGCAGGATTTCCCACTGAACCTGGAGTCCACCAATTGGCTAGATTGGCTAGCCAGTGAGCTCCAAGGCCCTCCTTTCCCCACATCCTAGTGCCTGGATCACAGATGGACAGCACTGCCTTTATGTGAGGGCTGGAGATTGGAGCTTGGGGCCTCATGCTTGTTCAGCAGGCGCCTGGCCAACTTAACCGTTTCCCCTGCTCCCTCACAGTTACTCTCGAAGGAGCCTTGCATGCGTGCTGAGTGGTGTCCCCAACAGCGACTTTAGTCTGTTGGGGATCCTGTAGGTCTCTCACGTTTATTGTAGTTTCTCTAATTAATTGTAGTTATTTATTTTTTGTAGTTGTTTATTGTAGCTATTTATTTAGTTCTTGTATTTATTGTATTCTCTTTGGGTTGCCAGCTAACAAAAAATGACATGGAGGCATATACTAATTAGGAAGGCTCGGCCTTAGCTTAGGCTTGTGTCTAACTAGCTCTTATAACTTAACCCATTTCTATTAATTCACTTTCTGTCTCATGGCTTTATTACCTCATCTCCGTACTGCCCGTCCTGCTTGCTCTTTGTCTCCTGGCGTCTCTGCCTTCTTCCCGGCATCCTTGCTGTCCAGAAATCGTGCCTAGCTAGTGGCTCTTCATCTTTTTATTCAACCAGTCAGAGTGACACATCTTCACAGTGTACAAAAAGGTGATTCCACCACAGTTCATTGTAGTTAATCTTTCTGTTAGGAATCCCATGCAGCCTGATAGTGGGACCCTAACTCTGTGCTTGTAGGTGATGCAGGCTTAGGATTCAGATTCCTCTCCGGTTGGCCTTTTTTCTTATTTTTTTTGCATAGCCTGAGTCATTGGCCTGCTTTTTTTCACCTAAGTTCTTAGTAGATTTTTCAGAGTCTATTCAAACGCTGCTGGGCCCTCAAAGGGCCCAATGTTATACCCTGCCCTCTCCTTGGTTCTAATTCTATGTACTATAGGCTGGAGTCTCACTGGAGGAGCCCTCCTAGGCCTCCATCTCCAGTGAGGGCCACTGTGGACTTTGAGCCCAGTCCCTCCTTACCCATCAGGCTTTGGGTGTACATTAGATTCAGAGCCCTTTAGAATGTTACATATTAACGTTTTAAAATTTCCATTTCGCTAATTGGTTCCCCTGTTCTGTGAGGCGCTCCCCTTGTTAGCCCTGTACAGCGTATTAACCAGGAGTCTCCATCATCTCTCTACGCCTTGCTGTGACCTTATCACCCCTTCACTTGCATTTTGTGGACTGGCCAGCCTGGCTTCACTTATTCATCAGCAAATATTTGTTGCACACAATCTTCATGCTGAGAACTGGGGATAGCAGGGTGGGGAAAACAGTTTCTGTCCTCGGGGGTGTATTATCTTAAAAAGAGAGACAGAAAGTGAACTTGTAAACGAATGAATACAAGTGTTAACCATGGAGGCTGAGGCGATCGCTTAGTAGTACAGTTGGGGAAGAGTGCTCCGAAAGAACTAGCCGGAGAGAGACTAACTCTTTTGGAGAGTTACTGTAGCTTTTGCTGGGATATGTATCTTTTTTCCTTTGTCATCCTGACTAGGAGCACAATGTTTTCCATGTGGGCGCAGCACTGTGTTGATTGAATAAACTTTTTTTCTTTTTCTTTTTTTTTTTTTCCAGTTCATGCTTAGAGTCTCTTTTCCAGTAAGCTTACAACGGAACACCTCAATCTATTTCCACTGCATTTAAATCATAAGGTAAAGAAGTCCAGAAACCTAAGGACAAATCTGTTTTCTGAAGATGGGTCTCTGATACTGAAAAAGAAACTTGGGGAGGTGCTCCAGAATGGTGTTACCTCTTTAGCGGAGTGAATAGTGTCCGCCAAAAGATGTCCACACCTAATTTCCAGCATCTGTAAATGTGATTTTATTTTTCAGAAGGATCTTTGCATGTGTGATTAAGGGCCTTGTCTAATGATAATGGGCAGACAGAAGACAGAGGGAACGTGTCTTGTGGAGTTGATGGCAGTTACAGGAACCTTGTAGCCAGGGAAATCCTGGAGCCACCAGAAACTGGAAGACCCAAGAAAGCATCTTGTTTTAGATCCTATGTGTTGCCCCATGGGCACCTCTATTATAGACTTATGGTCTCAAGAACTGAGAACGAATTCCTCTTGTTGTGAGCCTCAATTAGGAAACCGACACTAACTTGCCTCTTGTGTAACTCAGATGTAATAGTACGTTTCTGATTGCCGTGACTAAACACGCCAGGTCTACTAAAGCACTTAGCATATTGTAAGTGCCCCAAAGGGTGACATCTTCATTTAGGGACTGGGAGTTTTCTTCCTTCTGTGAATAAGAACTTGACGACAGAGTGGAAATTTCTGCCTTGTGATGGCCTGCTAAGTTCAAGTTCATAGTTCAGATTTAAGTAAAGTTTCGGCTTCTGCGTTGGCTCTGCGGTCATCCAGGAGCCCTTAGTTAGGATGTGTGGACAGAGAGAGCTCAGACTTCTAATGTGGGCTCAGGTAGAAGTCAAAGTAGAGCCGGAGAGACCAAACTGAAACGACAACGTGAGACCAGAAAGCAGCTTCATCCCAGCCCCCAGATCCCCCACCCCTTTTTTTCCTACACAAAGAAAACTCTGGGTTCAACATTCTCAGTTTTCATTAAGGGACTCTGGGGCTGGACATTCCTGAAAATTAAAGACCCATCATGAGTGAGCCTCCAGACATACTGGTCATCAGGATTGCTCATATTGAGTTCAGGCTTTCTGTGTTGTCTGAATACTAGGTGCACACGACGGGGGAGGGGTGGTCCAGCCAGAGGCTAATGCTGCTCTCTGTCCCCTAGGATGGCTGGCATGGTGCTGGGAGTGGGTGCTGGCGTGTTCCTCCTTGCTCTGATCTGGGTGTTGGTGCTGCTGCTGTGTGTGCTGTTATCCAGAGCCTCTGGGATAGCTAGGTAAGGCGTTCTTTCCAGCCTGGAGTCCTAGGTAAAAGCAATTAGAGGCAAAAATCGCTGATGCTCATTAAACATTTAGAATTCAGAAGATCATTTTTGTAATTACTGGCAGTTTGAATGAGTTGCATTTTAACCTCTTATCATAAGCACTAACTGTGTTATTTATGCTCAGGCAGAGGTAGGAGGAGAGCGGAAGTGCGTCTCAGCTCTCACTGTGGAGGGATGAGGGGGACCAGAAATGACAAGCAAATCTGCTTTGGCTGCTGTTGTGTTCCTTGGGAGTTGTAGGTGGAAGTTTTGTCGAATTGTTCAGATTTATGACATGTGCTTGGTCCGGTCCCTAAGGCTCTATCTAGCCTGGGCCCACGGACAGTGAAGTTACAGTGAGTTGGCCTGGCCCTCTGTATCAGGCTGTAACCTGCCCCGGAGACACTTGAGATACACTTTCTGGGAGGGCCGTGTCAGTAATAAACGGAGAGCTACAGTATTTACTGAAGTGTTCTAGTCTGAAAAGAGCAAAAGTGTGTGTGTGTGTGTGTGTGTGTGTGTGTGTGTGTGTGTGTTCTCGTGAACACACACTTTGTGCAGAAAACTCTGAATTCCCATTGTTAGGAATTGGGAATTACCAGGACTAAATAGGAATGTACTCAGCTGGTACCTGTCTTAGGAAGCAAGGCTTTGGGGTGGAGGACTTTGTGGACTTCAACATAGAATGCTGACCCCAGGGAGGAGCCCGCCCAGGCCCCACTGATTAGAAGTAGACTGTCAGCAGTGCCTTTGATACTCAGTCTCTTTGCTTCCAGGTTCTCCATCGTCTTTGTCTTCCTTGGTGCTCTGATAATCACTACAATCCTACTGCTTTTCCCTCGAGCCAGTGAATTCCCAGCCCCAGAGATGGAAATGAAGGTAAACCTACTGGGTTTCATTCTTGGCCCAATCTCAGCTTCCTCCATCCTGCCCTGCGACCTGTCCAAACAGTGATGGTGCTCCCGGAGAGTTGCAAGGCCTCTGTCCCTTTCCCCTGGGGAAGGGTCTGTGAGTCCCACCTGCAGCAGCACCAGGCAGTCATTTACCTGGTGTGCTATCATCTGCTGCCTGCGTCAAGTTGAATGGCAGTGTGTAAAACCACTCCTCGCCGTGGAGACAGAAAGACAGAAGAGTCAGGAACTAGGAGCTGGCATAGGCCTTAAGCGTGGTGTTCCCCGTTCCTGGTAGCCTTGGTTCAGAATCTCAGACCCTGGGTCAGGATTGATGTAGTGTTCTCAGGGTGCGGAGTGACATGGTTTTCCGTCCTCTGAGGTGACTTTTTCCACTTGTGGTGTCAAAAGAATCATTTCTGTCAAGAGTGGTAGGTAAGAGGGGCCTTTCCGTGAGAAGCCGGAGGGGACACTGCAGAAGAGTTCTGTACCAGTGACTCTGTTATCCGTACTCCTTAGACCACACCAGCCAGCCCCTACTTCCGTAAGTCCATTTGTGTCACCCCTCTCATCGTCCCACTTCAGCAGACCTCACCTGTTCCAGTTCATTCCTGATGTGGGGCTCAGGTTCTGTATGTGTGGCTGGTCTCAACCCCCTAGGCTCTTGCTAAGGGTGCTGACCTCTTCTGCCATCACATCTTCTTGTGGCGTTCTGTTTCTTCTCACTAGCTACTTTAATTTTGAAGGCGAAACAATGATGTGGCTAACATTTCTTAGAAGACTACTGTATGCCAAGACCTGTGCTCGACACCTTGTTTCCATTGTCTCCTTGAGACCACGCAGCACGGCATGTGGTGTGAAGTAGGGCCTGTTGTTTTTCTAGGTAAGAGGTCAGGGGACCTGCTTGAGTTGACACTGTCCAGGAAGAAGCAGAGCAAGGATTTAAGCTGAGCTCTGTCCTCAAAATCTCCAAACTTGTCAGAACTCAACAGAATATCTCAACAGAACTCAACAGAATATTCTCCAGATCTGACAGATGGTCAGTTTGATATGGCCCACAAAATTACAAAATTTTTGACATAAAATGAGCACATACTTCCAGCTCTACTTAGGACTAATGATGGTAAGAGGAAGAAAAATAGTTCTGGAAACTCTAAGGGAAATTGTGCTTACCACACAGATTCCAGGAGTTATTCCCTTGTGACAGGCTCTCTCTATATCTGGCCCACCCCAGTGTCTTTGTTTTTGGGAGAAAAGAGTGATGTGTGCTGCCATATTTTTAATTACTGCAAATGTGACTGCTACAAAAGGCACCGAACAAGCACCACTTCTAAATCAATCCTTCTGGTCTGTCATAGAAGTTTCGAACTCAGGAGACAACAGGGATTGAGCAAAATATGTTTGTCAGCATGGCCAGCAGAATCAGAGTTCTCATTTTCAGGTTCTGAGAGCTGGCCCCTGCAGCAGCCTGGCTCAATACTGTATCAATAATACATGGCCTGGGCCTTCTGCACCCAAGGCCTGCTAATTGGCTAATTAAAAAGTGAAACAGTCGAGCGAGCAAACATGTAGCCCGCAAGAGACTTGTTCGGTACCAGAGCCAAGGTCAACGTTACGTTAAAGCTGTTTTATCAAACTGACCTTGATTGTAAGTTGACTGTTGGGGTAGTCTCTGGAGCAGCTGGGGTGGCTGCAGCCTTCTTCTTGGTGTCTTTGGATCTCACTCATACCAGTGCTTAGATTGTTCAGGAACTTTGTGCATCGACATTGTATTAGCTTTCTGTTGCTGCTGTGACAAATTCCTGCCATACATTTATTATCTACAGTTGCGTGGATTAGAAGTCCATCATCAGTCTCCCTGAGTTAAAATCAAGGGTGCACAGGGCCATGCATCTTTCCAGTGGTTCTGGAGGAATGCCCATTTCCTGACCTTATAGCTCTAGAGGCTGCTCCTAGTGCCTGGCCCATGGCCTCCATCTATGGCCATCCTCAGAGCTGGCAGTGTGTTACATCTCTGACTGCATCCATCTCACATTTCTTTTCCCAAAGCTGTTTTCTGCCTCTTCGTTCATTTCGTTTTGTTTCTTGAGACAAGGTCTCACTATATAGCCTTGGCTGGTCTGGAACTCATTGGAGATCTGCCTACCTCTGCCTCCAAAGTGTCTTTAGTTTGTAAGGACTCTGTTTACATTGGGCCTGCCTGGATTGGATAATCCAAGCTAATCTCCCTTCTTTCAGGTCACAACCTTAACTCCATTCCGTCATGAGTCAGTGTGTTTCTAGGTATTAGGATCTCTGGGCCATTATTTGGCTGTGACAGTTACTGTCAGCTCTTTGGAAACCTCTCCCGGAACTGAGTTCTCAGGGCTTCTGTGAAGCTAGGCACTCATTTGGATTATGATACCTGCTTTCCCCACCCACTTAAGTACCACTGCTTCACTCTGGGGTAAAGAATAGGGCTCTGTTCTCTGGAAATGGACAGCAGGCAGCTGGGGAGAGCCAGTACCAGATACAGGTTTTTGTCAACAAAGACCAGTAGAGTCGAGTTTCACATAAGACTGGTTACCAGGCAACCAGATGCATGATGGGGCAAGTTATGTACCTTTTAGTGTTTTAATATCTCAGATAAGTGGCCACTTTCCTCACTCCCTTGCAATTAGGGCTCAGAACTCTTCTGATGAGAGCTGAAGTCTCCTCATTCTGAAAGCCACCCTTCTAAATTGAGCCATTTGTTTCCTGTACCTTATTGTTATTAGTTGTTGCCCCCTCACCACCCCCTTCTTTAAAAACCTTGTATCTTCTGCTCAGGGTGCTGAAAGTTTTCTTACTCATGTGCAGAGGGAACCCAGGGCAGGATGCTACTGGGAGTTACCAAGAAGCCTTGGGCACAGCCATCAGATCTCAGAGGCCCACAGGCAGGGTGCTGGAGTGGCGGTGATTCCACTTTGGTATTTTCTCTCTCCAGATTGTGGATGCCTTTTTCATCGGCCGCTATGTCCTGCTGGCTTTCCTCAGTGCAGTCTTTCTTGGAGGACTCTTCTTGCTTCTTACTCATCATGTGCTGGAACCAATCTATGCCAAACCACTGAGGTCCTGCTGAGGACGGTAGTGGAAACATGGGACATTTTGATGCCACGGATGAGCACAAAGGCACTCTCTGGAGCCTTGATGACGACCTTCATTTCTTCAGACCAGAGGCATGACTGTCTGTCACTAAGACAAACTTCTTGAGCCCTGGCTTTCAGAACTCAGCAGCAAAACAGACTCCGGGTGTAGATTGTCACCATCTGAAGACGGATCCGACGGTCTTCTCGGCACCCGTACTCCAGGACTTGTGTCTGTTTTGAATGGGAAGTAGTGACAGTGGTCTGCTTGGGGCAGGTGTTCAGTCAAGCCATCAGTAGTGGATCTGGGGAGAAGAAGGCTCTGTAGACCAACAGAAGAACCTGGTCCTTTTGTTTGGAAGAGAAAGGCATTCAGACACGAAAGGCTGCTTTACTGCGATAGCTTAGAGGTTGCATTCGGCAGCAGTTACTGACCACTCTTTATGTAATTCCACAGAGCTCTAGAAAGTGAGTGGCACTTGCCTGCATTCTAATAAAGCAATAAACAGCTACCAAAGGGCTTTCTCTCCAGACCCCTGCCTACAGCTTTTATATATTTACGTTTTAAGTTTGCTTAGAGATTATGGTATGGAAATGTTAGATGTCTTCCTACCATGTATCTTGGGTCTTCTCCCGGGGTTTGGTGGCCTCTGGATGCCTTATTTAAGTATTTAGTGTCATGTAGGAGTCCTCTTGTGCTTTGGCCCTTTCTTTTCCTTTTTACTTTGGTAGTATTGGGGATTGAACCTAGGGCTTCACACATGATAGGTAAGTATTCTACCATCCTATCCCTCTATTACTTTTTTTTTTTTTTTTTGGTTTTTCAAGACAAGGTTTCTCTGTATAACATTCCTAGCTGTCCTGGAACTCACTCTGTAGACCAGGCTGGCCTCAGACTCACTGAGATCCATCTGCTTCTGCCTCCTGAGTGCTGGGATTAAAGATGTGCACCACCACTGCCCAGCTTCTCTGTTTACTTTTTATCTTGAAGAAAATTGCACTAAGTTACTCAGGCTGACCTTGAACTTCCTCTGTATCCCAGAAAGGCTTTGAACTTGCCATCCTGCCTTAGTTTCCCAAGTAGCTGGGATTTTAGACCTGAACCATCAGGCCTGACTCTTTTTATACTTTGTCATTTGGTTGGTTGGTTAATTCATTTAAGACAGGGTCTCACTAGGGATCCTGGGCTGGCTTGAACTCTTGATCTTTTTGACTCAGTCGTCTTGAGTACTAGGATTACAAGTGTGCCCCAACAGGCCTGCCTCTCTGTTTTCATTTGGAAATTCTTTCTCCAAAGTTAGTAAGGAATGCATATTCTCAGCATTATTATAACTTTACATTTGTCTAATTTCCCAGATTAATAAAATTTGTCACAAATGGGGTAGAGGGTCTGATCTGGTTCTGCTTTGGAAGTGCATCCTGCCTGTCCAGAGCAGAGTGGAGAGGAGTCGTCTATTCTGAGAGCCAGAGAACAAGCTGGAAAGGCGAGTCAGTGCCCGCTAGATGCCTGGGCTGCAGCCATTCCTTTGAGACCTCAGATTTATAACAGTCTATTTATTATGATCGCTCTCATTTTTAAATAGAAAAGTCCTGAGGTTTAAGGTGATGAACTCACTTAGGCTTCACACAGCAGCCAGTTGGCAATCCTAGATGTGGCAGAATCCAGTCTCTCTCGCAATAGAAGAAAACCCTCTTTGGATGAGAACTTGAGAGAGGAGGGCCACTTCTTTTTCCTCTCTCTCCTTGGTACTGTTGTCAGGCTATAGGAAAACCCAGTCCTACGGCCTCTTGGGAGCTCAGCCTCAAATGACCAGAGGCCAGCACCAGTGACTTTTGGGAGTCAGGGTTGGTGAGGACCAGGTACAATACCTCCACTTGAACTGACTCCTTTGGGGAAACTTCCCAGATGAGGTTTTATTCAGAACCCTTCAAATGAAATTGATTCTTAGTCTGACTTAGGGCCCATGAGGAAGAGATGGAAACATTGCTGTGGAGTTGAGGGGAGAGGGGGACATGTGGAAACTGTGAAGGCGGTAGACAGTCTGGAGCCCAGGCTCCTTCACAGTGCACAGAAGCTTCCAGGTGCCTGGGAGCCTTCCTATAGGGTGCCTTAACCGACCCAGGTGGAGCACCAACCCTGAGTATCACAGACTGCCTCGTGCCTCCTCCTGAGAAGCTTGCTGCCAAGGAGACTCTGGAAGGAAGGGCCTAGAAAGGTTCCTGAAAATGGAGCTTTTTACTCTTCTGCAAAGGTGTTCAACTAGAAGCCAAAGATATCAGAAGTGTTTGGGTGTTCTGATCCCTGATCTAGTTCATAAATGATTTAGGGTTACGGCTTCAGAGGGAGCAGTGTTAGAGAAGCAACGAAGGCCCATGGAAGGTGAACTTCTGGTCAAGAGGGTGAAATCTCTGGCCTGAGTAGAGAGACCTAACAGCCCAGCTGGGCTGGGTCAGTCACCTGGCCAAGGGATCAGCCCGAGGACAGCAGGTTCACTTTACCCATACTAAAGAGATAGCAGGGATAATGATCCTTTCAGCCAGATACTATGCTTAGATAAGTCCCCTTACCTTTCTAAGTACTAACTCAGAAAGAGGCAACTTTTTCTTCTTCCTCTTCCTTTCAGATGTTGGTCAGAACCTAAGTCCACTTTTTCTGATAGTTTGGGCTTCTCTACTCTTTCTGTTCAGCCATTGCCCTCCCCACCACGTGGTGCCAGCTGCCTGTCCTGTACCAATGCTGGTATTGCAGAGATTTTGTCTTCTGCATGTTCCTCCTCCAGGCAGCTGCTGAGATCAACAGCTTACCTAGCCTGGGGTTTTGTCTTTTAAATTCTAATAAAATTGTCCTCGAGCTTAAAAATAAAAACCTATAAAAACTGGGGCTGGAGAGGTGGCTCGGTGGTTAAGAGCACTGGCTGCTCTTCCAGAGGTCCTGAGTTCAATTCCTAGCAATCTCATGGTGGCTAACAACCATCTGTAATGGCATCTGATCCCCTCTTCTGGTGTGCATGAAGACAGAGCACTCATATACATAAAATACATGAATAAATAAATATTTAAAAAACCCTACAAAACCAAAACAACAATAATAAAAGGTATCTATAAAGTCAGTAGATAATAGCTATGAGATTTTAGTTATCTACATAGGAACTTGGTAAAGGTGAAAAAAACCTAAATTCCTTCCCAAATATTATTGCCGTACATTTTTTTTTAAATTGGTGTAGATGAGAGGTTTATATATTAAGAGCTGGCTTTATACAATGTAGACACAAAAACGTGTGCACACATACACCATATAAAGCATTTAAGCTCGGCTTGCTTTCTACAGTTCTTCTCTATAATAACTAGTATGGTGAGATCAAATGATTACTTTCATTTCAAGGTAATTTTGTCCAACCTTAAAAAACAAGTAACAACAAAAACCCAGAAGTTGGAGGCTGAATGAAACAATGAATTTCAGAGATGTCAACATGGGGCACTCCTACAGTGATGTCTGCTGCATCCCTCCTCATGTTTGGGGCTTGCGTAGGGTTATCCCCCAAATACCAATCCAAATCATCCCAGTGTCCATTAGCCATTCTCTCTAGAGGGCACATCGTACTGTTGGTTCGCTGTCCAGAAAGACTGGTGATTCCCCACTGTTTGGAAAGTGAAAAGGAGAGGAAGTCTAAGAGAGAACAAATCATTCCATAGCCTTCCAGGACGGTATCCTGACGAGCTAAAGTAGCGGGACCTCCCAGCTCCGTTACAGTGGATGTTTGTCCAGTCAGTTAAGCGATACTGTGTAACAGTTTAGAAATGTCTCAAACCAGCAAAGCATACTGAGTAATGTTTTGAGAAGCAACTTAAATTTCCCACTAGTAAAAGGGAAGAAAAGCTAGATTCCTTTCTGATCCAGGGTTTCAGATAATGAATGTAAAAATCCATTAGAGGAATTGTATCAGTGCTCAGGCACACAGCGTTTCCTTTGTCCATAGAACACACTCTGCACTTCAGCACTGATGAATGCTGATGGAAGGAGCAGGATGGAGGAGTCCAAGGTATTTCAAATGCTTTTACTCTAATAAATTAATCAATTTCCTGTTCTGCTCTTCAAGACCTCAACTTTTCTATCAAGTCAACTTCACTGCTGCTAAAGCTAAGTATTTCTATCCAGTCCTCAATGTGTAAAGAAATGTGCTGTTATTTCTCAAGTGAGAAACAGGCAAAGAAGAGGACAGGTTTGAAAGTTCTCAGCCGGCAGTAGTAACCCTCAAGGCACTGGCACCAGCTCCCCATGCATCCTTTGCATGTCATATCTCTGTTTCAAGATCAGCTTTGGCTTTCAGATAACTCCTGAGTTTTACACTGGTTAGCTGTTTGCACCCACCTTCCCTAACTCGTATCTATGAGGGTCAAGTTCTTTTGAACTACTAACATTGATAAAAACAAATGACAAACATGTCAGTCCAGCCTGTGGCTTAGCTAGATGTGACACTTGGATACAGAATAATCCGGAAATGTGCTGATTATCCTGAATGGGATGTGACAATTTAGGACTGGAGAGGGCGTTTTATAGTTGATAGAACGGAACCTTTTAATCTGTAGGTGCACCCCAACCCCAAACTTGGGAATAAGTGCATGTCATTCATGCAGACATGAGAGTTTTTATTCCGTGTAGTGAAGACACCAGGGATTTTTCAAGGTGCACTGTAAGCATTTATGCCGTCATGTTTCAGATCTATAAAACAGGTCTTGTTAGTGCCCCCACTCCACACAACAGGCACAGACTTGGGGGAGTCACTCAGAAAAGGGTGGGCAGGAGCCAAGATTCAAGTGAAGCAGTTTGACTCAGTGTTTAAGCCCCTGACACCTTTATATTAGACTACGTGTCCGTAACGTACAAACAGGATAAAAGGGACCAGGTTCAGACAACACAGATCCACTTGAAACACACAGAAGCAGCAGCTAATTGTGGTGAGGAAATCCAAAGTCTGGAATTGGGCAGGAGTGTGGGGCAAGTAGTTAAAATGTACTTAAAGATGTCATGGATGAGCTCTGATTGGGCAGGTCTGTGCTGTTTGCTTAGGGATACTAAACGGTAAAGCAGCCAGTAGGGGGAGCAGTGTTTTCTAAAAGGATTAAAAGGATGGCTGCTGCTGTACTAGATACTATGTGGCCATCCCCTGTAGCTGTGTTAATCTGGGGATTTTACACACACACACACACACACACACACACACGTGTGGTGGATATGTTTGCATGTGAAGGCCAGAAGTTAACCTCAGGTGCCGTCCACCTTGGTTTTTGTTTGTCTGAGATAAATTCTCACCAGCCTGGAGCTTGCTAAGTAAGCTATGCTGGTTGGCTAACAAGCCCCGAGGATCTGCCTGTCTCTGCCTCTCAAGGGCTGGTTTATAACTTGCCACCATGCTTGGCTTTTTTGCGTGGGCTCTGGGGATCAAACACAGGTCCTCATGCTTGCACGGCAAACACTTTACCCACCGGGCCGGCTTCCCAGCACTGGGGATTTCTTGTGCTGTCCGATGCTTCTGTCTGCAAGTTGGTCATGCCCCGTTTTACACCAGTGATGCGTACTAGTTTCCTATTGCTGCTGTAACACATTACACACTTCAAGTGGAATAGAGCATTGCACACGTATTACCTTACCATCTCACAGGGCTAAGGGTGATACTTTAGAGATTCTAGAGGAGGATCTATTTGCTTTTTCCAGCTTCTAGAAGTCACCCACATTCCAGGGCTGGTGGGCTCTTTCTGTCTTCAAAGCCAGTGGTGTAACACCCTCCATTCTCTTCGTCCCTGCCTCACTGACATTCACAGGGAGCCACTTGACAAACCATGCCAAGGTCCCTAATCTACAGTCCTGGGTTCTAAGAGTTAAGGTGTAGACATTCTGGGTGGGAGGCATTATGCCTACTACAGAATATAGGGCCTCACTTCCTAGCTGGAAGGATGGCCTCCCTCCACAGCCACAACCCCCCTTACTGCCACTGCCTCATGGACAAGGTCTGTTGCTTTCTCTAGGTCTCGGGGCTCCCTGCGTCGACCCTCCCCACCCTCGGTCTGGTTTAGTTCCCTCCTTACACCTTCAGTGGGGCCTCCACGTGCTCATCTCTACAGGAGGCACTTTCCCCCCACACCCCTCCTCTCACACACTAGCCCAGCCTCCCAATGGATCTCTAAAGGAGAAACACAAAGAGTTATTGCCTTTTAATTACACGTGCTATTGTAGCATCTATAAGGAAGAACATTTTAAGCTTAATTGAGACCAAATGTGAAGTTAAATTAAATGAATAACTAATTAACGTAATGTTCCTGCATTAGCCCCATGTGAGTGCAGAGGCCTGAGAGGAGACAGGTACTGGGCCTCTGGTGAACAGACTGTGCCCAGAGCTGGGGGAGTAGAAGGGTGCAGACAACCTGGCCTGGCAAGTGAGCACAAAAGGGTACATCTGGGGGGAGGTGCCCTCTAACCTTTGTGATTTCCCCCAACCTCCTTCACACACCTGCAGCCTAAGCCCTCACTTCTGAAGCCCTGCTCCGGGCTCCCACAAATCTTTTAAAGCTTTCTAATGTCTCTCTTGCCTGCCTGGAGTAATGTTTGTTCATGCTCTGGTCCTTATGCCTCACACAGGAAGGCTTGACAAGGTTCATATTGGCTCCTCCTGTCCTCCACGTCTCCCTGCCTTGTCATACAAAGCCTGTGAACTCTGCCTTCAGACACTGTCCCGTTTGAAGCCGCCAGGGTCACCCCTACCGGCCCTGTCCCATCAGGTCTGGACTTAATGGACGGTGTAGCCCTCAAGTTAGGTCATTGCTTATCTCCATGCCCTCTTTGGCTTGTATTCTTTCTAGTCTCATGTTATGTTTCATCTGCTAAGGAGACAAGGGCAGTGAGCGTGATCTGCACTTATCTCCCTCACATCAACACCACGGTACAAAGAATGGTATTCTTGTTCTAGATGAGGAAACAGGAAGAATATAGTCAGTAATGAGGCTGAGAGGGAGAAGACTTCCAAGAATCACTCCTTCAACACTGACCTTCAAGGGATGGTGGGGAGGAGTCTGCAAGTCAGGAAAGCATGCAGGCTTCCTTCTCTAAAACAGAATGGCAACACCTGCCCACCCTGGACTCTATCACGGGGTGGTATCACCATCTAGTGGTCTTTAGAAGTAACTCAGCTTCGCCTTAAGTTTGCCCCTTCCATATAATATAACACTAGTTAAAAATCCTTTCTGGTCTAGAAAGTTCATGAACACTGAGCAAAATACCATGTGTCAGACCCTGTCTCCTACCAAGTCCTGAATATAAGAGGCTCCTGACTGACTGCTTCCTGCAGAATCAAAGTGCGGATCAGGCATACGAGCTTTATAGTTTACTGCCGAGGCCAATGTGTCTAGCAAACATACTGACCAACACAGCATCCTAGTACATGCAATGATTGTATCTTATATGGGGGTCTAGGCTCCTTCTGTATTGCATGTGTTATCAGTGTCATGAGTATGTCCTCTGGGAATGCAGCTGTCACAGCTCCAGAACACCAATCTCTTTGGGCCAGTGACACTTCTTCACTGCCCTCATGAGCCCCACAGCTGCTGCTATGCCAGGCCCCACCAAGGATAAGCACAGGCCACAGTTGGCAAAACAGATCTGTATTGGTGCTGATGGGCAGCTTAAAAGTCAGACGGAAAGAAATGCCAGGAGTCAGCCTGGCATGTCATGATCTAGGACTCAGAGTGGAAGGAGCATGTGCATCAGGACACCAGGGAAGAGGGCAGCTGCAAGACGGCCCCAGGAACTGCCGTGGAGCAGTGACTTGGATAGATCACGTGGTCACTCGCTTCTTGCCTAACTTGACATCTATGCTCAGTGTTAAGTCATCTTCGGATCCATGTTCCTGTTCATTCCTACAGGAGAGCTGCCATGCAGGGAGCACCCAGTGCTTTTCAGGTGTGCCCGACACCCCCAGTCTTCACAGCACCGACCCCAGTGTCTTCCTCCACTGAGGCAGCTTCAGGGTGAGGCGAGGGAGGTGCTGGACTCTGAGGATGGGGATGCTCAGGAGCCAAGAGTGAGTTCCCCTCCACCCAGCACTCACGGCAGCTCCCTTGCTCCCCTTTCGCCTCGGCTCTGCAAGAGCAGTGCTAACGCTTCAGTGGCTAAGTTCTAACAGGATCAGTGGAGGGCAGGTAAGAGGGTCCCTACTTGGGGAAATACATAAAGACCAGTTCATGGGCAAAGGGACAGAGAGAGGCCCAGCACCTTTGAAGCAAGGTGAGATGCCCCCAGAGGTACAGGCCAATTACAGAGATTATTTATAATTTAACGTGGGAAGGAGATAGGCACCTTTTCCAGGCCTTGGTCCTTGCTTGGAATCCAAATAAGCAAGAGTCTGAACATGTATTCCCTTCTGGTTTCAGTCCCATCCTTTCTGATTGCGGCTCCCAGAGCTCCAGGCCTTGAAATCTTCCATTTTTCCCATGCCTGGTGCTAGGCAGTCCCTTCCCATAGTCTTCTGTGCCCTTAGTGGCAGGATGGGTTTGGGCTGAACTGGTTGGATCAGGAGGCTTTGCCTCACCTTGTGATGGAAGTTTCCAGTCTCTTGCTCATAGGGAGGAGCACTTTGGGTACTCAGCAGAGACCCTCGGTGCTGCTCTTCCAATTGAGGCCTCATATTTGTTTATATCTGCATGAACAGGAGAGAAGAGATGAAAGAGAAAGTAAGCCACAACTTAATAAGCTTCTGCCTTTCATGTATGCTGTCCGTAATTAGGGTTCCCTTTTACTTCTTGGGCAGGCACTAACAAGCCAGAATAATATGGAAAACAAAGTGTTTCTGCCACATGTGGCCACTTTACAAAGCATCAAACCACGTAAGCCACCTTCTCAGAGAGCCTCAGACCAACCCTACCAGGTGTTTGAGGGAAACATCCCCATTATGTTCAACAATGCAGAGACTTTGAGGAGTTTGCCAAGGTCTTAGAGGTCAGTGTGCAGAGAAACCAAGAATGTCCAGGGACTTGAGGTTCTCAGCCCAGAGCACTCCCTGTTCCAGGAAATCACTGTCCATTTCTTAATGGGCCTTCCAGAAAACCAGCCTGGGAGAGCTGCAGCACCCACAAAGGCCAGCTATCCCCACAAACCTGGGTTCATTCTTCGGTCCTGCCAGGCCCGGCTCCTCACTTCAAATGAGAACACCTGCCTCAAGGTAGCTGAGAGATGAGCTACAGTGGCCAAGGCTGGCCTCCACTCCAGCTCACTACATACTTTTCCCCTCCCTTTCTGCTTTTCTTCCTCCTCCAGGCTCCCTTCAAGCCTAGCCCAGAGAATGTGGGTGAAAGGAGATCAGTCACACTGTCCAGCCCCCTGTTCCCCTCTGCCAGGGCAGGACACAGGACAGACCCTGTGAACGGCTCCACTTGCAGTACTGCTTCCTGCTTTCAACTTTGTTCCTTGTATAAGGCCTTCGTAAAGTGGAAGTACCTCCCCAGATACTGTATAGGTTCCCAGACCCCAGAGGGGGGTTCTTCACATTACCATCCAGCCCAGGTCCAGGCTTGGCCAGCTCCTTCTTAATAAAATACTTCTGCTAGAAGGACTGCCAGAAAGGCCCCAGGGACAGTCGCCCAATCACCAGCACCTCAGCCTCTGGCCAGCGCCGACTCAGTCACTTCGGCCTTCCATACCCACCACCACTGGACACCAGGCAGAAACTACACCGGACTAGCCACTTTGATTGCAATTTGTTCCAGAGGCTTTGATTTCATAGTTGCCTTTTTCCACACACCCCAGGCAGAGGGGGCAGGTGGCTTTGATTTCTGATGTTTAGGAGGCACCTGCAGCTCAGCCTCAGTTCAGAGAAGAAAGGATTCTGTATCTCTGCCCCCTTTGCCCTATGGGTGTGTCCAAAGCCCTCTGTAGCATCTCAGGTCCCCTGAGAAACACTTCCCAAGCACCATGCTCTGACTAGCTTGAATCTCCAGGTATGGCTCCCAAGGAAACAGAAAAAGCTGGTTGGGGTTGGGGGGAAATCACACACAGGAGAGGAGAGGATTCACATGCAGCCCACATTCTGATGGCGTATTAGTCAGACTTGAAGAAAATACTCACAAACTCACGGGACTTGAGGAAAATACTATCGCGGGTGGGTTAGGGCCAGACTAGAGCTATGGAGACACACGGGAACAAGAGGGGAAGGTTAGCAGGTCTAGGGTGGGGTGGGGGTCCAATAGCACATCAAGGGCCAGGAGCTGCTTCGGTGTTCCTGAGGCCCAGGATGGACCAGCAAAGACGGAGTACAGAGTAACTGAGCATTGGGTAGAGTCCCAGAAGTGATGTTAGGTGCAGGGCTTCCACTGCCAGGGAACTCACCCGCTGCTTCTGTTCCGGGACATCTTCCAGGCCAGGATCTCTTTGTACACCAACCTGCAGAGGAGCTGTGGGGAGTTCAAGGCAGAGAGGGAAGGGAAGACACTGTGATCTTCCAGGCTCAGCTGATCCATGGGCCAGATGGCTGAGAAAAACAGCGTTCCCCACAGGAAGACATTCTGAGCAAAGGGCAGCTACCCTTGGCTCGCCATCCCAGAAGCCCTAATGTTTTATGCCAGAGTTCCAGTCTGGAGACATCCCCAGTAGCCATCCATGTACCCCAAGAACTCTTACCAAGCAAGCCAGGATATCGGCAGAGATGAGCATGTAGAAGACGTTGTTCCAGCCTGTGGGGGAAATCAGCCCGGCCAGCAGGGGTCCCAGAGCCGCACCTGTATACAACAGTTTCATGAAAGCAGGATACATACCTTCCCTGACCACCTTGGGCAGTGCACCTAGGGGTCCACCCAAGATAAGGCTGGGGTTCAGCTGCCAGGAGCCCAAACCAGTAACAAACCTATGGAGCCAGTGCCGTCGATGATGGCCGTGACAGTGGAAAGGGCCTTGGCGTTACCCTTCAGGCTCTCATGTGTGCCCTGGGGAGACAGAGTAGGGTGGGACAGCCCAAGCTGAGCAAAACCACTGGGTAAAAGTAGCGTTGGGAGAAAGCTAACTTGAGGAGGGTGGTGATGGGGTCCTGGGGCTGAAAGGAAAGAGCCCATGGAGGTTCTACAGGACAACAGATGAGAAAGGGAGATGGGGAACTGGACTTGTGGACAGAGCCCCTGACCACGTCCTCAGACTGGCCTGATACCCAGGAGTGGCCCACTCACCAGGTCAGCAGAGACTGCCGTAGTGATCAGTGCATATGGGCCATTGACCAGGACGCCACAGATAATTAACATCACTGGGAAGACAGCAGAGATGGTATTCTTAGAGATGAGGGGCTGGGTGCAGCCCCACGGCCAGAGCAAGCAACACTCCCTGGCCGTGACCTCACACCCACTTCATGGAGCTCCCCAGGCAGAGTCTCTCTAGTGATTCACACCACTTCCTCACCTATGGAGGTGCCGATTCCATTCTGGCCAACGTAGTTGTACAGGAACATCTGAAAGAGGAAGGAGACAGTCGAAGCTGGTTTCCTCTTGCTGGGCTAGACCAGAGTCTGGAATAGCTGCCTGCTCTGGAATGCCACATATCACTTCCCTCCTTGTACATCCAGACTTGTCAAGTCTTTGTCCCAGAAATGGATGGTTGAACCATGTAATCTCTAATTTCCCTTTTTTGTTGTTGGTTTTTTTGGTTTGTTGTTGTTGTTGTTTTGAGATGAGTGTCATGCAACACAGGCTGTCCTGAAACTCACTCTGTCACAGGCTGTCCTGAAACTCACTCTGTAGCTGAGGAAGGCCTTGAACTCCTGATTCTCCCTGCCTCTACCTCCCAAACATTGGGATTACAGGCATGTACCATCAGGTATGGCTCTATAATTTCCCCTTCCCCAAAAAATGTCTTCTCTTGTGTCTATCCTCAACCTCTTTATTGTTCCTTGGTCAAAACATGGAGCAGCTGGTGTCCCTCTTTTCACAGGGCCTGGTCCTCTGCTGACTCTCACTTCTCTTTCTCCACATGTGCCCAGGAATACACGTGCACATATGTACAGAGAGACAGCTATGTACACAAATGTAGAGATAGATGCACAGAAAAGAGGCCGCAGACACCTGATCACAGCGTATGCACGCTGAGATTATAACGTACCATGGGAGCAGCCAGAATCAGCATGATGCAGCAAGTGGTGGCCCTGCCGTTGGTGTAGTCACTGATGAGCCCTGCCATGATGCCACCTGGAACACACGTTCACTCACACACTGTCCCTGATACAACCATCCTATTCCTCATCTGCTGCCCAGTTTTGTCCCATTGGCCTGCCCAGTGCTGGCCTGGCCTTAAGAAAGACCATCTCTCTCTCTCTGCAGCCTTCCCCTGCACCCATCACTCCAGGAAACCGAAGCACAAAGATCATCTTTCTTAGGCCCACCCAGCCTCACAGGAGCACAAGTGAGAACATGCCAAGAGCCTTTCTTCTCTGGGGCCACTGCCCAGATCATGGCCTGCTGTCCCTTCTTTCTACACCTCTGCAAAGAAGCAAGCAGGAAAGACAGCCTGCCAGGACAAAAGGACAGGGGCTCACCTATGATGCCACCAACATCGAAGAGTGTGGATAGGTCCCCAGCCTCCTTGGCACTGAAGTGAGCTATGGAAAACACACACACAAAAAAAAACATGATCGGTCACTCAGGGAGGCTCGGAGCAAAGGTCCTGAATGCCACAGCTGGAAGGGTCCCCGTGGGACATTGGTCCAGACCAAGGAAGAAGCTGAGGGCCCATGGCCAAGTGATTGGCCAGGGCCACAGGGTGAGTTTGCAGTAGCTTGGGATATACTCCTTCAGGCTCCAACTCCTAAAATTCCCTCTTTCCCTGAAGGACAGCCTAGACCTTTCAGAGCAAGGTCTCTCCTACAATCTCAGTGTGCCTCTAGCTCTTTCTCCTAGAGTGTAAAGTTCTGACTGAGCTTCGGCCCAACCACCCATTTCTGATCTAGAAGCAACCTCTACAAGGGTTCTTCCTAGGCAGGCCACCTTAGGTCTGTGCTAATGCCCACAGCCACAGGAGACCTGCAGGAAGACGGGGACCCTGGGTTTAGAAAAGGGGAAGACCCAGAAACTTGACTTGTAACTCCACCCTCAAGGCTGATTCATACCCTTAAGTCAGCATCAAAGCCACAAAACAAAAGGTCACAACGCCTACAAAAGTGCCCTAGTACTCCACCAGTACCAGAGAGAGGGGCCCCTCGTTTAGAGCTATGGGGCTAGCTACAGTTTGAGATCTGGTGACTAATCCCCATAGTTTCCTGGTCTCCCATTCAGAGTTAATGTGTGTGGGGCAGGAGAGCCATTGTTCCTTTCCAGAGTTGAGAAAGAGTGAAACAGCCCTGGGTGAAAGGTCCTGAATAAGGGATGGGGCTCTCAGAATCCTGGGGGTCAGGAAAGCAGAACATGCTGCTTTTTTGGTGTGTTACCCATCAATGGCAAAGCAGAGACTCTGAGCAGGTAGAACTCAAACAGTGAGCTCTTTCATCTTTACATCCTTGGGTAGGGGCAGTGGAGAGTAGCCATTGCATGAGGCAGCTCCCCCAGTGTATCCCAGAAGACCCCAGTACAAAGACATCACTCTTATGATGGTCTTTGGAAGAAGAGCCTTGGAGTTTGGAGTAAGAAAGCTCACACAGCCTGTTCCTTGAGTTGGAGGTGTTCAAGGCAGACTTCTGCCCACCTTTGGGCCAAGCAGCCCACACACAGGCTGGATTGCAGGACACAGCTTTATGCTCCTAAGGCCCAACTCAGCTCCAAGGGGGCAAGTGGCTGGAGACAGTGCATGGGGCTCAGCATCCTACTTAATGAAGTAACCAAGCAAATCTCCCAACCTGCCGGGCGGCAGCGCATGCCTTTAATCCCAGCACTCAGGAGGCAGAGCCAGGCAGATCTCTGTGAGTTCGAGGCCAGCCTGGTCTGCAGGGCGAGATCCAGGACAGGCACCAAAACTACACAGAGAAACCCTGTCTTGAACCCACCCCCCCACAAAAAAAAACCAACCTAAGAGAGGTTCAGCCTTTCTAGTTTGTGTACCAGAATCAAACCCAGGTCTGGTGTCCTCCCTGCAGCAGCAGAGACCCTTTTTCTCGGCTCTTCTTCCCCTTGGACTGACTCACCCACATTGGAGATATACAAGGGCAGCCAGTAGAGGAAGGTGTAGCTGACCAGCTTGGCAAAGAGCAGACATAACGAGAACTCGATCACACCCTGGGCAGCACAAGAGAGGGCACAATGGAAAGGTGCTCAAGAGACCCCCATCCAGTGGGAGTCCCACAGCTGGGACAGCACTCCCCCATGGATCACGTCCATACAAAGTGACCTCAAATCAACAGCCCATCCTAAGGGCAGCAATGTGCCTAATGCTTCATGTCATGTCAAGACAGTCCTCCCATACTGCTCTTCCCAAGCAGCCATCCTACAATCTGTACAGAAATTCTTGAAAGCACCTGCCACCCACATCCCATCCCCTAATATCTGATGGAGAACTCTAGAGAGATTCTCTTCCCTTCATTCCACAAACATCTCACCGGAATTTTGAGTGCCCCCAGAAAACTGATGGCTTCAGGCTCAGAGCCCTGCTCCTTGGAGGAGCTGACTGCAATGTCCACATTACTCTCCCTGTGGGAATAGGGACCATTCGCAGGATCCTCGGGGTTGTCTCGTTCCTTCTCCAGGTCACCCTGAGCAAAAGAGAAGATCCCTCTTTGTGGGCAGGGCCACTTACCAACCTTCTCTAATGGGAAGGGTGGCCCAGGTAAGAGGTAGGGGCACCCATCCTGGAGGTGGTGGTGTATGTTTCTCTCTTGAGCTGGCAGGCCCACCAGGTTGTGGGGTAGTTAACCCAAGAGCCCAACACGGTCTGTGAAGTCACTAGTTGGCCCCTCCTTCAACTCTTGCTCTCCCATGGCCAATTCGTGCGAGGCAGTCAGGGCTAGGACTGGGATGGTATACTCACATGGTGCTGAGGAGGGGTGCAATCCACATCTTCTGGATCTGGGGGGAAAACAAATACCTTTCTGAGAAGCTTGCCAATAGGTTAGCCCTCACTTTACAGTGGGTCTAAGGGTCTAAGCTAGTGCAGAGTTAACCCTACACGTCCCATGTGGCCCCCAGCATTAAGGGAGCAGGCTTTCTAGAGCAGCCCGCCTCTTCTCGGAACTATGTCATGACTGCTCTTGGATGAGTAGCGATTCACCTGGCCTTGCCAACTCAGGGCTGTCAGAGAATGGGGAAAAAACAGTAGCCGTCTGAATGTAAGAGGCACAGCCCTTTAGCAGAGCACCCACTATAGACAAAATATTTAAACTACATCATGCCTCTTACACCTTCAGAAATCCTTGGGAGCAAGTACTACTGTCACTTTATAGATGAAAAGAAACAGTTTCAGGGTCACAGAGCTAATCGTTCAATATCCTGAACAGCAATGCTCACAGAATATTTTCCAGCTGCTTCCTCCCATAAGCATCCCTTGGAGCACGGGGGTGGGAAGGGGCCACTCACATTCAATAAGAAAGAGGAAAGTGACGATGCCCATGATGGCGGTGATAATGCCAGGCACGATAAATGACAGGCCCCACTGCTGGTCCACCCAGACTCCAGCAATCAGGGAGCCCAGAATGTTGCCCACAGAAGTGTGGGAATTCCAGATGCCCATGATGAATCCCCGCCTGAAGAGAAGGGAAGGAAAAGGGATACAATAGGAAAAATCCCCCACCCAGCCAAGCTCAAAAGGCTGGCTGCCTCTAGCCTCCAGCTGTATACACAACTGAGATTTTCAGAGACCCCAAAGACAGTGCAGAAAAAGCTTTGGGCTGCTGTTAAGCAGGTCATAGCACTGCTTGGAGGTCCGTTGCTTTAGCCAGGCCCTGGGCAAGCACAGATGGGAACTCTGACCATGGGGAAATCAGGAACCTTCCATTCTTCTCTTTTGACCCCCATCAATATCACTAAAACAGTAGTCTTCAACTGGGCATGATTCTGCCCCCTGAGGGAACATCTGGAAACATCTGGAGATTTTCAGTGGCCATGACTTGAGTTTTGCTACTGGCATCTAGTGGGGAGATGTCATGCACACTGCAAAAACGGTGTGTGTGGCAGCCCCCCTAACAAAGAACTGAACAGCTCAGACCAACAGTGCTGAAGTGAGAAACTGAAGCAACCTCATACAAAAGCCAGTCCAAGAAAACAGCGTTGTGGAGCCCTTTTACCTTCAATCAAAAAATTATAATACACCTGTTATGGGAAGCATGTCTCCTCTATGGGTTAAATCCTAAAGATGAGAAAAATGGCACTTCCCTTTAGCCCCAGAGATGTTTCTTCTTAGTGGGTAAGACCCAGCAAGAAGACACATTTTCTAACCTGATCTCCTGAAAGTACTCTGGACACCACTCCCTCCCCTTGCTGGGCCCTTCCCACCTCCTTATCACACTCACTTTCCCTTTCCAAACCAGTTGCCTACACAGGTCACCACAGATGGCCAGCCCGTAGTCTGAACAAGTCCATTGCAGATCTGTAGGAAACGGACGGGAAGGTGAGAGTGAGTTCACCCACCCTGGGTAGAGGAGGTTCAGTGTCATGGCTGAGGAGCCCTCCACACCCTACATTTCCCTCCTTTGCACATTCACACACAATGTCATGAACTGGCTTCTAGCTCAAGATCATGTGAGCAGAGCCCGGCCTTCTCGTGCATCTGAAGCAGCTTCTGTGCAGTATCCAAGGCAGGCTTACTGAGCCAGTCATGCGTGACTTTGGGAGAACAGGGCCCTGAGTGGGGTGACAGAAGGAGTCTGGGACTGGAGCAAGGAGACCGAGTTCCTGTCTGCTCTGACCTGGGGGTGGCCAGGGACCTCAAGGGACCTCTCTTTGAGGGGAACAAAGACCCAAGTGCAAGACAGACTCATACCTGGATAAGCACAAAGTACCAGAGCATGTGGATATTCCAGAAGTACCCCAGGCCAAAGAGGGAAGTGAACAGGCCGCTGAGCACCATTCCAGCTGAAAGGTAGTAACGGAGGGGCAGCCGCTCCCCAAAGATTCCACTGGAGAAAAGGACAGGAGTGAACTCCAGGTTAATGCCATGTCCACTCTACCTCCTCCCTCTCCCATCCTATGTTGCTGAAGCCACTGTGGCCATGGTTACCAGTGATGACCTGTGTCCTTCTGCATTCCAAGACTGACTCCAGTCCTCACTTCCAAGGCTCCTCTGCTTTATCTGACACTATCTGACATTCTGCTGCCCATGTCGATCCCTGCTGGCTGACCATTCTCACTTTTTTCCTTTCAGCACATCCTATGTTTATGCTCCAGGGTCATATTCAGACTGCCTTTGGGGTACCATTACTTGGATGTCCCTAAAGCAAGGGAAACTCAACACTATAAATTCTAAATTCTCCCTCCTCCTTTCATCACAGAAGCCTCTGAAACACCAGCTGTCCCCAAGTTCAGCAGCTTAGGCAGCTGTCACCCTGGCTTATAACCTTGCTATAACCTGTCTTGTCCACTTCAAGCCTACCTCAGCTTCTCCCTCACACCTAGCTAAACTCATCCCATGGTTCTCCCTTTCCACAGCCTGACGCAGGCCCTCTGCAAATGACCTTATCCTTCAGCCCTGTCTCCTGCTGTCGCTTCCCTCAAAACTCCCCTTCTGGTAACCCTGTGGAGGTTCACCTGCACTCCAAGCCGTTCCCTACTTGCCTGTGTTCACTGGTGCCCCCCACCTGGGTGTCCTTCCCCACTGCCATGCCCATGGTTCTTCACATTTCAGGGCTCATCTGGAATGCCTTCCTTAACTCCTTGTCTTCAATCCCAGCTTGCACTGCATGATCACCCAACATGTCAACAATTTTCATTGAGCTGCTAAGATAAGGAAGGGTCTTTCTCCTAGGCTGTGAGCTCCTCAAAGGTCACACCCTGCCTTGTCCACCTGTGACTCCTGGCAGCAAGCTCGGTGCTGGCTTGGTGAGACCCACACTGGTTGTATAATTTAGACAGCACTGTGTAGGCTCTCCTTTGGAATCTATATGTCCAGGGCTTAGAAGACCCTGGTCTATACCCACCAATGCTTCCTGTCTACCAGGCAGAGGAACAGGGTGGTGAGCACACTGAAGAAAGGAGGCTGGCCATGGGCTAATGACCTGGGTGGGACCTCGGCCTCACACCCACACCTAGGCACTATCAGCTTTTTTGCCTTAGCCTGTAGCCCCAGGTCAATCAGGAGAAGCAGCAGCTATGAAGCATCTACCCCACCCCCACCCTCAATGGGCATAGGCTCTGCCTTTCTCTTACCTAATAAACATGCCAATGGCATAAGCCACTAGGAAGGCATTGTCCACAGCTCCCAGTAACTCCTTGTAGTCATCTTTGTCTGAAAGCAGATGGGAAAGACAAAAAGTTGGCTGGGTGGCTATCCCCACAGGGAGGGCGAGTCGAGAAGAGTGATGCACCCTGTCCTTACCAAATGGACTCCAGCTGCACCAGGTGGTATCATTGGGATCGTGGGTGTCATTCCCGGGTCTGACCAGCTCTGAGCAGTTCTGGTGCAGGCGGCTCTGGAAGGCAAAGGAACACATGGGTCAAGGGTCATATCATCACCTGGAGCCCACTCAGCCCAGAGAGAAGCAAGCAACCTGCTACTCAACCACAAGCACCACTGCTTCCCACCACAATCCATGCTCCCTCCTGCCAGCACTTCCTCCAACAGGGGTAGGTGGCCATAAGACGTTCAGGAATGGAATCCACAGAGCATGAGCCTCTGCCTTCCTAGCTCACCCACACCGAACAACAGTGCTGTCTGGAAGGTAAACTTAAAGGGCACATGTGGGAAAACATTGCAGGAGGGTTACAGGAAAGAGCCACCAACAATGGGCATCTGCCAGGTGGAAGGAGCACTTCCGGTGACCAGAGTAAAGGAATTTGGAAGGCGATTGCCTGAGGTCTAGAGCATCCAATTGCAGCCCAACATGTCCTGCAGTCTCCCTTTCCAACCAGCCTCACCTTTACAATGCTGATGGGCTTTCTGGACATGTGATAACAGGCATAAACGAGGAAGGTGAGCAGCAGGATGAAGCCACGGAACCTGGAGGAGAGAGGAGCAGCAAAGTCTCCTGAGGCCTAGCCACAGTATCCTCCAGACCTCAGCACCAACGTTTTCCCTTCAGGCTCTCTTCTAGACACAAGTTCCCAGGGCACACAGGTCAAGAGTCTAGGAGCTAAGGATCTCTGTTGGAAGCACCTCCCCTGTTCCCGCCACCTTCTTTCCAACCCTTAGCCCTTCTGGGGTCTTACTGAGGCAAGGCTGTCTCTGTGTCTGGATATGTGGAACAGCTATGGCCACAGAGAGTTGGAATCATTTTCTAAATGTCAGAAATGATGGGCATGGGGTGGAATTAAAGGGGAGGGTCTGTCTGTAGAGTGAGGTCCAGATTCCCCTTGTGCTTAGAGGACAGCAGACTTGGTCCAGACTATAGGAAGAGATGACTGAGTTGGGACAGCTGATGGCAAAACCTGAGTCCTCTTCCTCATGGTCCCTGGCTCGTCAGTTCCCCTGCACAGAAAGATTATTTCCTCTGTGGCCCACGGGTCCCATGTGCCATCCTCTGCCCTACTTCTTAATAGATGTGCTGGCCAGATGGAAAGAACCGTCTAATCCGAAATCTCCCAAAGTTTCCATGGTACCATACCCACTTCACCTCACCCAAGGGTTTAGGGAGGATCCTGCAGTGCCCTCCCGAGTCACCGTTTCCCCAGCAAGGCATCAGCTGAGCTGAATCAGCAACCAGGAACCAGGAGGTATATGGAAAATAGATCTCAGAATGGGGCTGAGTATACAGCTCAGCAGTAGGACACATGACTAGTATGCTTGAGGCCCTGAGTTTCAACCCACCAACAAACCAACCAACCTGGAAGAAAATGCCAGACCTTGGAAGAGGACTCAGTGCCTCGGCTCATTAAAGAGAAGGGTGGGGGAAAAGAGTGAGCAGGCCCTGGATCCCTCATCTCCCTTGGCTCCAGGAATCTAAGGCAGACACACCGGATGCTCACCCTGCCCTATCTGGTAATCTGCCTCCAAACTCTAAACTCACTTCCCCCAAGCATGTAATTAAGCAATGCAGGCCACCTCTTGTGAAACAAAAGGTGTTTCTGCAAAGCCTTAATTGAGTTGAGATACCAAATCCTGTCTCACTTTGCCCTGAATTTTAGTTTCCTACCTGGACATCAGTTTCTATTCTCTCCACGACTCTGTATTTTTTCTTCTAAACCTTGGATGGTGGTGCATAACTGTTGTCCCAGCACTCAGGAGGCTGAGGCAGGAGGATTGGGAATCTGAGGCCAGCCTGGGCTACATAATGAGACCCAATCTCAAAGCATCTCCTTGGCTACTTGTTCCCAAGGCAGCTGTGTCAATTATAGGTCTTCTAGGGACTTCAAGGGAGCCAAGGCTACCCCCAGGTGCCTGCCTATCACAGTGATTGACATCAGAAAGCTTGACACCAGTTTTCCAGGTCTACCAATTGCCATGTGGCTGATTCCTAGTTCAGGATTTCTAGAATTCTGTTAGAGAGAGAGGACCCAGCTAGCCTAGGCAAAGAGCAATGGATGGGCAGGAACTAGAACCCTATAGTTAACTGGGCTGTTGCCTAATCCAGGGAAAAGCAGACAGTTTTGAGGGACACCTCCCACTCACTCACCAGGTAAGCCTTCTGCCTCTGGCTTCTACTGTACGTAGATGATAGCATCAGCCCTACCTACGTCACTCTCGTCTTGGTCCCCGGGTACCTGTGGTATCACCTTTAAGTGCCACACAGCTCAGCTTCTGTGACCACTATCTTGGCTGACCACGTAGAGGAGCCAGGGTCCTTGCCAGGATGTGTGGCCACAGTCACAACCTATCAGATCCTATCTGGTTCTGAAAGATCTTTAGGAACTCAGGTCCCACTGTGTCCCCTGAGAGCCCAGCAGTGATGAGTGATCAGTAACAGACCCTAGTGTCACCTGGGAAGTCAGGCTGCACCTCAGCTGACACTCCAGATGCCTCCTGGGACGGACAGAACCAGCTGTCCAGACTCTTCCCCTCTCACCTCACCTCCCAAACTTCCACACTACTCTACTCCCACACACCAGGAGCTTCCAGAGAGGAAAGTCCAGCCCATCTTTCGCTGGCTTTCTCCCATCTGAGTTCCCAGATGTTCATCCTTATCTGCCCCATGCCCCTTTCATCCAGAGTTCCATCCCTCCCAACCATGGGTAGGAAAAGCCATTGCAGAGAACAGGCATATTCGCATCCAAATCTACATCCTGATATTCTTGGAAAAAACAAGACTGCTTTTGCATCCACGCATGTGCCTACCATGTCACAGGCACCACACTAAGGATGTCAATCGCAAGAGAAATGGGAAGAAAGACCTGCCTTCTGGAGCTCACAGGTCAGTGGGGGGAAACAAATATGGAGAACTGGGGCGACTGTGCCCTAAAAGCAGGAAGCCCCGTGGGAAGGGGGGGGCGGGACACGGGACACACACACCAAACCCAGTGGGATGGAAGCGGTGTCAGGAAAGGGAGATGTGGTTTCAAAATCAAGCAGGAGATGGCTAAGTCAACCAGGGGCTGGGGGTGGGGGATGTGCCAGGCGACAAGCATGAGCGAAGGCAGAGAGGCGTGAAATAACAGTGCCGGTTTGGGAACACTGCTTGGCCTAGGATATCTGGAAGGGGAGACTGAGCCAAGCACAGAAGGAAAAGTGGCTGGATGAGGCAGGGCCCTGTGTGCCAAGAAGTAGAGTTTGGACTATCTCCTGAGGAGGACTAGAAGCCGTCAGAAGGGCTGGGCTTTCCCAGGTGAGGGTGCTGTGGATACAAGCCAGGTGAAACCAGGAAGAAGCCCCATGTGGCTTCCTCACCACAAGGTGGTACCAGTCCCTGTGCCTTTCCATCCTGTCAGCCACTTCGGGGTGCAGGGCAGCTCACAGGAAGCCTAGGTTTCAAGTTCATGTCTATAGGGGCAAAGAGTAAGGACTTAGAATCAGGCAAAAGATGGTTTTATTCCCAAACCTGTTTGTTTACTCCTCTGAGAAGTACTTTTTCCAGCTTGTTTATGGAACTCCTGACAGACGTTTGTTACAGATCTTAAGCATCTCCCACACTTACAAACGGCTGGTTCTGTTTCAGGTTAGCACATGAAGAAGATCCGGAAGGACTAGAGGCAGCTCTTGCTGCTAATACAAGGGGGAGTTCAGGCCTTTATTCACCTGGCAGAACTTAGGAGGCCATCAGCTCCTCCTCCTTACCTCTCCAGGATGCCTGAGTCTCCTAGGACACAAAGTCCTGGGGTTGGTAGTGCCCTGCCTTGGTTAGGATGGGTGGGAGGGAATCTGCAACCATACAGGAAAGTGATTCTGGGTAGCTGAGGTCTTCCTGGGGCAGACAGGAGGATTAGCCAGTCCATACTGGCATTCCGACCTGTGATTTTTTTTTTTCTTTCAGACCTGCAGGGGCCTGCCCAACCTAGATTCCAACCTTCAACAAAAAACCTGACCCCTAAGTCAGCAGGAAGGACAGGACCTTTGAGAGCCAGGGTTCTTTGGCTGTGCTGCGTGGTGTTTGCCTGACAGTGGTCTCCTTTGGGGCTCCCTGCCCGGCCTCTAAAGGGTGGAAGGTTAAGCTCCAAGTCACAGCTCTGGCTGGGCCCCAGCCTCCTTGGAGCCAGGCCTCCTACTAGCCAGGCTCTTTTCAGGTGTTCATGGAAAGGGCCCCCGGTGCTGTCATTCAAAGGGGCCCAGGAACATGGGGGTAGGTTAAGGGTGGGGCTAGACTGAGGCCGCAGATCTGAAGCTCACTCATAGGCCTGACAGCTGAGGACTCTGGGTGGGGCAGGACCTGCAGGTTTCACTTCTCACAAGCCCCTCCCTCAGGACCCAAGACAGGAAGCAGGGAGAAGACTCAGAAGACTCGCAGAGGCATGAGGCTAGAGATGGCCGTCCTGGTGCAGAGCTGGGCAGGGCAAGCAGTCCAGGGCCTAGGAACACGCTGGGGAAGGCCCTCAGAACACTCCACGTGGGGCTAGCTGCCCCATGACCCTCTGAGGCTTTTTAAGCACTTTTTAAAGCACTTTTTAAGCACTTCTTAGAGTCCCACCTCCTCCTCTAGATGGTGGTTACTGAATAACCAAGTCAGATAGAGGGGGACCAGCTATCTCTTAACTATTAGCTGACAACCCAGCTCATTCTTTCCCAGCACCTAGATAATAGCTTTATCAACTTCATTAAGACTTTGCACTAAGAATGATTCTGGGCTAGGAACAGGGAACAATCTGTCACAAAGTAGCAACAGATAATGAACAAACACCACCCTTAAGTACCCTGCTCACCACCACCACCACCACACGCTAACATGACCCCAAGAGCAGCCTTTGATCTCTGGAGGGGTGGAAACAGACCCCTCTCCCCAGTCATCCCTGCTCCCTGCCTCCTCCTCCTTTGCTCTACAGACAGGCTTTTCTCTGACAGCCCTGACCATGACGTAGAGACGATGGGGTTTAAATTCGGTCATTAATCGCCACCCCTGCTTCAACCTGGGACAGCCTCGAAGACCAACTTCAGGATGTGGCTGCAGGTGACCTTGGCATTTCCCCTGAGGAAATGAACCTGGTGATCTGTTCTTGGGTGTGCCTGTTCTGGGGTCAGCAGTTCTGAAAAGGATAGAGGGCTGAGTACAGTAACAACCAGACCAGGGTCAATGCGGACTTGCCACCACCCTCACCCTCTACCAAGCCCTCCACCAACACCGGGAGATAGCCTAATGGGGAAGGGCCAGCCAAGAACAGACACTCAAGGGCAGAGTCCTGGGTCATGCCTGCAGTGTACAAGAGTGAGCAGGGCCAGGCCAGGCTGGGAAGGCCTCTGAGGAGAAAGCTTTCTTGGGGCAGGGATCAGGCCCATGGAACCCCACGCCTTTTGTCCTCCTCCTCTAGCTGGTACTGCTCTGAGAGATGGAGATGATGTAGGGCTCAGCAGGCTAACAGGCGAAGCTCCACTCTTCTGAACAAAGGCTGCATGTGCAGCGGGGATGGGGGTGTGCTGATGGCCACAGAGCTGTTGTCCTGCCCAGGGAAATAGGATGATGGCCTTCCCTCCAGGACCCTCAGGATGCCTGGCCCCAGCCTCACCCGCACTGTCTCCTGAGCATGCAGAACTCAAGGCCCAAAGCCTAAGCTAAAGGTTATAGAAGCGGTGATATTGCCCCCCCCCCCAACTTATTGACAATCAGATGGGGGGGGAGGTCTGGCTTCAGGACTCTACTGGCCAGCTCTTCTAAAGCCCACACACTTGCTCCCTTCACGACTATCCTGTTTGCCTAAGTGACTCCTTGTGCTGCAGCTTATGGTCCTGTCCATTCACTCTAAGTACTCGGGGCTTCCCTAGTTGGCTTTCTTCTCAAATATATATTCTCTTTCCTGAAAAAAGATCATCACCTTAACCATACATTTCATCTAGAATGTTCTGAGTTCCTGTGGCTACTAGACAGTGGTTTCTTGTCTGGGAAGGATCTTGGGGCCCAGCCTTACGTCCACTGGATCCCCCTAATCCAACACTCAATCCCAGCTTGAATGGGACGGATGAGAAGCACGGGGTTCATGGGCCTGTTGGCTGACCTAAGGCAGCTTTGGTGCTTTGTGCTGGTGTTTCTTTGGGACTGCCTGACTCTGACCTCAGTGAGTACTGGGTACAGCGTGACTGAGAAAGGTCTCCACCAAACTACACAGACAACTCCAAGCCATTTGCTGCCTCCTAGACCAGTCGGCACAGCTTGGGCAGAGAGCACTATTCAATTCGGTGGGGGTTGGGGGGTGTCACGCAGGTCTGTCCTTTAAGGAGGGAAAGAGGAAACATCAGGGAGAAAAGGGGAAGCCCAGAAAGCAGCTGCTGTGAGCTGTAATAATCAAGACGTGGGGGATGGGCCTCAGGGTCACATGCTGGGTGACAGGAAGATGGGTTAGACTCCTGCATCCCTGGAATCACTCCTTTTCAGGGCAAGACAGCCCTAGCCTTCCCAGCTCCCCCTAAGCAGTTCTTTCTGCTGTCCCCATCAAGCACCTCTCTGCAGGAACCAGGAAAATAAGATGAGAGACAGGAACCAACTGAGACTCAGATCTGATTCCGGCCCTCTGGCTGCAGAATAGGGAAAAAGGACATCAGACTTCAGCCAAAAGAAGCTGAGTCTTCATTTCTGGTTCTGCTAACTGTCACTGTCACTGTTTGAGCAACTTGTTTAACCTCTCAAGTCTCAGTTTTATTTTTAAAATAAAAGAGTAAACGGCCACACAAGATTGTCACAAGGACTAAAAAATACAATGGGTGCACAAGTATCTGACACGGACGGGCAGCATCTCTGGGTGTGTGTTTGGATATTTCTCTGCTCTCTCTTCCTCACCAACTCCACAGCACAGAACCATCTGTCAGCCCTTTCCTTGTCCAGCGCCCATGGGAAGATTAAGGTATGGGGAAAACACAAACAGTGTGGGAGTCCTCAGCTCCTGCTCCTCCTGTGAAAGCTATCTCCCTCCACACCCATTCCTGCTCAGCCAGCTGCAGCGTCACCCTGCTCCCTCCTCCAGGTCCTGAGTTTCTCCTCCTTACAAGGCCCCAGGAGATTCACCCAGCTCTGGAAGCAGCAGCCACAGTCATCTCTCTGGAAAGATGCCCATGTTGTCCACTGCCCCCAGGCATGCCCATGCAGATATGGGCACAGAAGGCAAGGAACCAGGCAGGCCCAGGGCTAAGGACCCCCTGGGTGTTTGGTGACTCAGAAATGCCATGGACAGGCTGTGTACTCGGTCCTGACAGGGGCCAGAGTAACTAACACCTACAGACTCTGATGGCCTCCACAGACCTGGTGCCACCTGCTCACAGTCCCACTTGAGAGCCTGCTTTCCTGCATGATGCTCCCACTGGCTGGAGTACCATACAACCAGTCCACAGACAAAGACTGCCAGAGTCACTGAGCCAAAGGTGATCTCCTCCCAAGGGGTGAATCCCATCTACAACAGAAATTCCAGCTGCCTAGCAAATCCCAACTACAGTAGCCCAAGTGCTTTTAAAAGCTTTCTATTTACACACCTATCACAAAGATAAAGAGGCTATCAACTTGAGAGTGGGGGGCAGGGGAGGGGCTGCAGGGAGGGTAGCTGGGAAAGTGATAATTATTTCAATTACATTTTCTGGTTTTGTTTTGTTTTTCGAGACAGGGTTTATCTGTGTAACAGCCCTGATTGTCGATTTGTAGAGATCCGCCTGTCTCTGCTGGGATCAAAGGTGTGCACCATCACGCCAGGCAAAAAAAAGAAAAAGTTTTTAAAAAAAGAACTAAGTAAATGTAAAAATCAAGTTTCTCATTTAATATCAATACCCTGAGATATAAGTATTGCCATTTTCCTTGTCTAGTTAAGGAAATGTAGCCTCACAGAGATTAAGTGATTTGTCTAAAGCCAAATGACAGTGTGATTTTTATTTTCCACTCACATGATCATCAGGAGTACAAGGGGAAGACCAAGGGCTAGGAGTCAGACAGCCCGGATCCAACTCCAATGCAGCCTTTGCCAGCAATACAGTGCTGGACAAGCTACATCCTTTTCTGTATCTTATTTTACCAGTATGTCCCATGGGGGAACTAAACTTTCATTAAAAAAAAAAAAAAAAAAAAAAAAACAGACAAATTAATAATACCTGGTACAACGGAGTATGGAAAGCTTATAGAATGGCAGTCAGTAGTGAAGCTGCTGGGCTGAAGGCAAGCCTGGCACCCATCCGAAGACGCCATTTAAACCTTGCAGCAATCTGATGAGTAGGGATTGCTGTTATCCTTATTTCACAGGTGAAGAGTTCAAGACTACCTGTTATCTTCAGTCCATTTCGATGCTCTCCTTAGGCCCGTGTGAAAGCAACGTGTGACAGAGTTCATCTCTATTTTCTTTCACACTATATGGTCTTACTGTGCTGTCTCCACCAGCTTATATTCTGTTTAGTACAGGAAGTGTGCATTCGGTTTATATCGTCTGTAATGATCACCAGTGACAATGACAGAGCCACCATTATTGCATGCTTTTTTTTTTTTTTTCCGAGACAGAATTTCTCTGTGTAGCTTTGTGCCTTTCCTGGATCTCACTCTGTAGACCAGGCTGGCCTTGAACTCACAAAGATCCACCTGCCTCTGCCTCCCGAGTGCTGGGATTAAAGGCATGCACCACCGCCACCTGGCGCATGCTGCTTTTGTTGTTGATGTTGTTTGTTTGTGTTTGTTTTTTGGTTTTTCGAAACAGGGTTTCTTGGTGTAGTTTTGGTGCCTGTCCTGGATCTCGCTCTGTAGACCAGCCTGGCCTTGAACTCACAGAGATCTG
>CABHPQ010173823.1:35113-76378 GCA_902168405.1 Peromyscus aztecus | reverse complement strand
ACTAAGATTAAAGATGTGCACTACCGTGTCTGAACTCTGGCTCATAACTGTTAACTTTAATATAATTTCAGCCTTACAGAAAAATTTACCAATGGTGCAAAGAAATCCCATATGCTCTTTACCACCAGGACTCTACAGTTTGGTTCATGGTTTTCCACATATGCGAACATGGACGTACATGCATATACCAAACAATAGAGCAAAACAGGCATGTGGTATGTCGGGTGCCAACAGAAAGAATGGAAACAAATATCTAAGAGTAAGCCTGTCCAAAGGAGGAATTTCTCCTCTTCCCCCCCCCCCTTAAAAAAGGACGTAGTGTTGATTTGCGTGTGCAGGCGTGGGCAGGCCTGAGGAGGCCAAGAGAGGCCATCAGATCCAGTAGTGCTGGGATGATAAGCCACTGTGAGCCACACAATGTGAGTGCTGGGAACTGAACTTGAGTCCTCTGGAAAAGAAGCAAGTTCTGTCAACCATCAAGCTATCTCTCCAGCCCCTACACAATCCTCCTTCATACGTTATATTTTATTTTCCTTGAATTTTATGATAGTGTGTTGCAGATACATGGCCCATTGGCCCCTAGAGACCTCAGCGTGTGTCCTAAGAACAAGGGCATCTCTTTACGTAACAAACTTAGTACATGAACATTGCTGTGAAGCTGTTATCTAACACACCTTCCATTTGTATTTCTCTACCTGTCAGATAATGTCCTTTATCAGAAACAAACTTTCCTAAATTCAAATGAGGATCAGATAATGGTTGTGTTTGGTTAACCTCTCTGGTTGGTTGGCTTTCCTTCCTTCCTTCCTTCCTTCCTTCCTTCCTTCCTTCCTTCCTTCCTTCCTTCCTTCCTTCCTTCCTTCCTTCCTTCCTCCCTCCCTCCCTCCCTCCCTCCCTCCCTTCCTTCTTTCCTTCCCTTCTTCCTTCTTCTTTCCTTCTTTCCGTCCTTTCTTTCTTTGAGACAGGTTTCTTCTGGCTGTCCTGGAACTTGCTTTGTAGTTCAGGCTGGTCTCCACTTAGAGATCCACCTGCCTCTGCCTCCCAAGCGCTGGGGTTAAAGGTGTGCTCCACCACGGCCTAGCTTCTGTGGCTTTTTTTAAAAACCTGGGCTACTTTGTATTTGTCTTTTATAACCTTGGCATTTTTTCAAAGTAAAGGCTTGCTGGGTTAGAGTTTCCCCTTCCAGCTCAGCATCATCTGACCTCTTCTCACACTTATATTGAAGCTGTGCATTTTTTTTTGTTTTTGTTTTTGTTTTTTGTTGTTTTTCAAGACAGGGTTTCTCTGTGTAGCTTTGAGCCTTTCCTGGAGCTCACTTGGTAGCCCAGGCTGGTCTCTGCCTCCCGAGTGCTGGGATTAAAGGCGTGCGCCACCAACGCCTGGCAAAGCTGTGCATTTTTGACAGTCACATTTCAAAAGTGACCTTATAACCTTCTCAGTGAAAGTGTCAAGTAATGATTTCAGCCTTGGCTTCCTTTGTTAACCTTGGTCACATGGTTGAGATGATGTCTCCCAAAGCTCTCCACTATGGGGGTTATTTTTACCTTTGTGGTTGATAAATCTATCAAATGCATCAAAATAGGAGGATGTCCTGTCCTTCAAGCCTTCAGCCTGCGCCTCCGTCCTCCATCACCCCTTCTTCACTTTTCTGCTGTGTTCTGCCGTGGGGAGAGCGTCCCCTCCAGTAGCTTGTGCTGCTTTGTTTACTCACAGGAGCATGGGTGTTTGGAACCCTGGTTCATTCCGTATGTTAATAGTCTGTTCCTGTTATCATGGTAAAAATTTTCAGATTTACCCAGAGCGAGTTCCTCAAACTGTATTTTTTTTTTGTATTCATTAAATTTATTCTTTGACAATTTCAAAAAAAAACCAATGTGCTATTACAGTTCAGACAACAGATACATTGCTCCTTCAGTGGTGATATGGAAACTACAAGCAGCCACAAGCCTTTGGAAGTTTAGATTGGTCAAAAAAGAATTCAGATAAAAATGGCTGCCAGAGATTGGAATTGACCCTAAGCAATAGACTTGTTTCTCAGGGTAGCAACCATTGAGACTGAAAGAGTTTCTTGGGTGTTATTGATAGTTGGGCTCTACTGTTAATTAAAAATGTCATTCTGTTTCAAGATGTGTTTTCAAGATGTGAAAATCTCTGTTTTCCTCCTTGATGGTTCACAATAATAATTAATGCATAATGAGGAAACTTAGCAGAGTTTGACAACATGTTCTTGGGGAGGAACTTGAAAAGGACTTCAAAATAATTATCTGAAGCATATTGCAGTAAAATTATGAGCAGAAAATAGATCAAAAATATTAGAAAGGGAAATATGCCAATTGTGTGGGTTTTATTAATGAAAAGACATATTTTCCCTTAAAATTTGTTATCAATTTTGAAGTTAGAAGAATGAGTTTCATTACAGTATTTTCACGTACACCTGCCACTCCAATTTGTCTCCCTCCCTGACTTCCCACTGCTCTGCCTTTGCCTCCTTAAGGCTGGCTTCCCTTTTCCTCTTCAGACCTCTTCTTCCCTCTCATGAACCCCCATCAAGTTTCGTGACTTTCTTTTACACACCACACCCCTGTAAACACACATACTAATAATTTTAAAGCCAGGTTCCATAGATGAGAGAAAACATTGACTAATTATCTTTCTTAATCCAGCTTTCTCAGCTTAAAATATCAATTTCCAGTACCATCAATTTTTGACAAATATCATTATATCATTTTTCTTTATGACCAAATGTAATTCCATAATGTTTATATAAACTTTATTTATCCATTCAGTACTTGATGGACACATATCTTGGTTCCATTTCCAGGCTATGGCAAACACTGCAGTCATAAATGTGGATATGCAAGTCTCTATGATGCATCGAATTATAGTTTGGGGGACTATATTCAGCAATAGCATAGCTGGGTCATATAGTAGTTCTTGTTTTAGTTTGTTAAGAAATCTCTGAACTTAAATTCTAGTTTACATTTCCATTCTCAGTGTGGTAAGGTGTAGGAGCCCACAGAAGCTACCTACCTATTAAGGCCTTACTCAAGGTCAGAAAATCTGAGCTTGCTTTACCCAGCAGGGCTGCATAAGGAGATGATTTTGCTATGAGCGCATTTACCAGGTGTTTGGACGGGTCTACACTTGGCTATGAGGTGTGCTTTGATCTTGCAAGGGGGAGGTCTTTTGCCCCTCCCCTTGGTATATTATAAAAAGCCCCTTTGAATAAATCTCTGGGCTGTTGGGTATTGACCCAGGCCCTCCTGAAGCTATTCTATGTCTCTGTCTTTCTCCTTATTGTTTAGGTCTATCTTTCTACCTAATATTCTTCTAATTCCACTCTCCTCTACCCAAGAACCCTTCGATAGGTGGGAACAGGTCAGAGCTGGACTCCCACAAACTCCCACAGTAAGGGTTCTATTTTTTTCTACTTTCTCCCCAGTATTTGTGTCACTGGTTTTCTTCAGAAGAACCATTCTTTGAAGTTAGACAGAATCTTGAAGCAGCTTTCAATTTACATTTTCCTTATGGTCAATGATGTTGAACATGTTTCAGGTATTTACTGGCCATATACATTTCTTCTTGGTAGAACTGTCTATTTAGTGCTTTAGTCCACTTATTGATTGGATGCTTTTTCAGGTATTTAATGCCTGCAGTTCTTTAAATATTCTAGAGATTCTCATTTTAATAAAAGGTAAATCTAACTGAATATAGTTTATTGTAAGTAATATATATCATGTTATATAAGGAAAGTATCAAGCACAAATATTAATATAAGTAAAAGGAAAAGTTAAGGTAAAATATTAACAGAGTTGCAGTCATATTATTAATATTGTTATAGCTCACAGAAGACTTGTACATAATTAATCATTATTTATAAAACAGCGAAGCACAAAAATATATAAGGCAAAGACTAGCAATAAAAATAAAATGTTGTAGTAGTACATTCAAGGATGCTTGGGACCCATCTCTCAGAATCTGTCAGGTCCAATAGACTGCAAAAGACTAATGTTAGACAGAGTAAAACATAGAGCAGTTTCTTATAAATACAGAGGAGTCAGAGACCCCTAAGTCTGGAAGGCGGGCAAAAGAGCAAGTTCTCATAAAGCCATTATATTACATGCAAACAAATGCAACCACTCTCAAGAACACAGGTAACCATGAAGTGTTCTAAAATAATTCAAATTGGTACTTTTAAATAATCAAATAATCATTAATTTCCTTTTAATATTATTTAATTAATTAGAACTTGTTATAATTTGCTTTGAATAGTGGATCTAAACAGTAGGCTAGAAAACTACTGAAGGTTGAGCAGTTAGTTATCCAGAAGGAACTGGCTTAGGAAACCAGCTTTCCTTGTGACTCACTGTGAGATGCCACTACTGGGAAGAAACATATTGGGAGCACCAGAATGCAGCTAATTCCAACTATTTCCCATTCCCCAAAGGATCAAAGAATTTATGTCTCCTAAGTGAGACTTTCATGAGATCAAAGCAAACAGCATTAGGGCTTGTCATTTAATGTAATTAATATTAGCATAGCAGGCCTTCCGGTGTTCTCCAATCACCTATCTGAGAATTAGCACTGCTGCGTGGAAGCTATAACTACAGGACATGCATAGTTGCATTTTGCAAATGCTATTAGACAACTTCACTTGCTGTTCTGGGTGCCTCCTTGTGAATTTTTAACATTCAAACATTGTGGGATATCGGAAAGCTATCTTTCATCATTTCTAGAACATTTTCTTGTCCTGAAACTTTGATTAGACATATCAGACTGCTCATCCCATTCACTCCTGATATTCCTTAACATGTTCATATTTTATATCACTTTTGAAATTTCTTTACTATTTGAAAACATTGCTATCTCTTACACTCACAGTACACAGAGGCAAAAGAAAATCATATGATCAAACCATTCTGAAACTCATTCAACCACAGGACACGCTCTATACTAAATTTGAAATGTATATAAGCATTTAACAGAATCTATACTAATGTGTATTAAGGACTTTAGATTAATAATGGATATAATATTAACGTTTCATACACATAGGCACACGGGGAGGAGATGTGACATTTTCCTGCTAAAGAATGAGGATGTCCACTATTTCTATTAATATTGAATTTAGAAATGCTGATATAGAAAAAGAAGACAAGGGCATTCAGAGTGTCCATATTGTATCTCATAAGATTATTTATCTGGATTCTTTGCTCCTCCCTGAAGTAAATCCATGGCAAAGCAACTACAAAGGAGCCTACCATGTGGACTGAATCTTGGGGGATTTCTGCCAAGTTATGTTACAGTTTATTGCCATCTTCTTTGCATAAATTATGTGTTATTAATCATATCCAAAACTTTCATACTTATAAATTGTGAAGCTACGTATTTTCTAAAGTGCCCTAACTCCTTTGAGACGTCAACCATGATCCCATGTGTAGTTCTTGTTGAATTTGATTGACTGACACTTAGTTTTGAATCATGTGTCTTTGATTACATGAAGTTGTGTTATACCTTCTCATTCCTTCTTCTTGATGGTTTAGCATCATTATGATGCTTAAATGTGTCTCAATTTGAGTGCTATTGACTATTTTTCTGAGTAAGTCTTGACCTTGGGAAGTATGTCTTACATTGAAGACTTTTTTCAAGGTTCCCCCCAACTTCTTGCCTGGATTGTAATCACTATATGCAATTGGCATATCCCTTAACACACAAACTTATGAAACCTGAAAATATCTCAGAGAAACCGAAGGATTCTAAAGAACACATATGCCTAGTTGAGAATAACTGCACTTAAAAGGATGATGAGAAACATACAGTAAGGTCATCCTTCTAGATGTACAGTCTTTAAAATTATCAAGAAAATGAAAGATAATCAAATACCATAAAAGTGTGGTACATCAGAGGAAACAATAATGGGTTATATATGATCCAAGAACAACAACAACAACAATAAACACATTAAAAAAAAGTTGTTGAAACAGAAATGGGATCCATCAGATCCCTGAGCTGGATTTTAAATAACCCTTGTTGCTTTTCTGACTGGAGATCTTTGAAGGTTCTAAAGAGTACCTTTGTCTCTGGAAGGTAAGCATCATTATTCTGGCTTGTTACAAGATGGAACCTGTCATATGGCTGTGGACAGGGTTCCTGCCACTAAGCCTGATGATCTGAGTTCAATACCTGGATCCCACATGGTAGAAGGAGAAAACTAACTCTTGTAAGTTGACTTTTCATGTCCATATTGCTGCCATGGTATGTGTACTACACACACATGGATGGATGGTGGGTGGGTGGGTGGGTGGGTGGATGGATGGACGGACAGACAGATGGATGCGACAACCAAAACAGAGTGGGAGAAGAAAAGAAAGAAAACTACAAGGGCATTTTCGCAGTGCAGGAACCTAGCTGCTGTTGATCAAAGAGTTCTGTGTGTTGTTTTTAAGTTTTTTGTCAGATGAATTGCTTCTAGTAATTCATTTTCTTGTGATGACACTTCATATTTTATAATCAAGAAGAGCATAGGACAGCTCAGCAGCCTGCATTAAGACGTGAAGAAATGTGATAGAGGGATATGACACAATAGCTAGCAAAGAGTAGCAGAAGCCACATTTTAAGAAAAACTTTAAAGAAGTGTATTTGTTGGCATTATGCAACACTTCTTTAATCATTTTAAAGTGATATTTAATCCATCCCACTTTGTAATGTGATTAGCTACACCTAAGACTTTTGAAAATATGTGTTCACATCTAATGGAAAGAAATTCATAGGTGGGAATGGGAAACGATGCAGGAGGCTCTGGGCAGAAAGTCACACTCAAGCTGAAGGAACAGTCGAATGAAGAAATAAATATTTAGCTTCCAAACTTTACAGAGACAACATTCCTGCTCACGAGGTATGTTTAATGTCAGAACAAAATAAAAATGGGAAATAGTGACCTCCCTCAGCATTGCTGTGGATGCTCTCAAATTACAGGAAGACACTCAGAGGGAATGAAAAAATTTCAATCCCAAAACAAATGATGGAAACAGCATTGGAAAAAAAATGTGCCCCTTCAGAGTCCTTTTCCTGTGTCTCAGATTCCAACAACTGAAATGGTTTTTTCATGATATTTAATCTTTTATACTTTTGGAGTAATTTTTTGCTTAACTAGAAAAACATGTATTTTCATCATGAAACAAAATACTTGGCTTAGTAATTCTTTGTAGAAGCAGATTTCCTTTCTTTTAAAGGATACTCTTAAGTAAATCCAAACCATGAACATATGCTTTAGACATGAAATACCATGTGTATATTCACCTGGAAAATTTTAAGTTAATTCCTAGATATCAAATGGCAGTTAACAAAAGCTCTAAGAATCTTGATTCTAACACAAGTGTTCAGTGGCTTCAATCTTACAGCCAAATTATTTGACCCACTGGCAAGCAAATCTCCAATGTAAGATTTCTTTTTTAGGTGGGAAATTGTAGGTAACAATCATAATGGATAAACACTCTGCCTTAATGGCCCAGAGACTGGGGTATAGTTTTGACATGGTTGGCTGACAGTTTTGGATGAGTTATAGTCTCTAGAACTTACTTCACAGGGTTAAAGACTGAATAAGAGTTTGTAAAACAGATTCTTAGCCTAAGACACATTCAAATTTAATATAAATTTCATAAATATTGGCTATTGATGGAAGTCTTATATTAAAGAAGTGGTGGTTTTAGTCTCCAAATCTGAAAACTAATACCTTGAGTCCATTCATTTTGGTGAGTGAATAATGATTTTATATTTTTAACAAGTAATATCTGGTGCTGGACATGTGATTTCCAGCCTCCTAGAAGCAGGGAGAAATGTGATCACTTGTCATTGTGGATGAGATTTTTCTAGTGTAGACAATTGTCAGCCAAATACAGAAATTCTCACAACTCTTCAGACTTTTCAAACTTTGTAAATTCCATTGTGTCACCACGCCCATTTTCAACTAGGCTCAAGTTCTCCCCTCACTGTGCAAGCATCCTGTTTCTGTACACTCACATGGCTTCTTGGAGAAATTTTCTCCTCTCCATTGTCACCTTGCTGGGAATCCCTCCCCTTCCCACAGTGTGGGGTGTGTGTCCACTTTCTCAGATGACATTCTTTATCTCACCAGTTAGAATCAACCTGGTTCTTTTGATATGCTTTGACAGCACACTTGATCCACCAAGAAGGATTCCTGTTAGGAATCATGAACAAAAAGCTTAGCAGAATGCATATTTAAATGCTGATGTGCCATACACTTCTGCTGTGTGAAAGGGGAAAATCAGCATGAGTCCTTAAAAGTGGCTGCATTATAGGTCAGAGTAAAATTACATGTTTCATGTCTTAGAACATGGACATTATTCATGCAACTACCTGGGAGCAGCATAGGGGGAAGGAAGAAATCCATAGGATGGCTTCATGAACTAAGTGAGTGAAGATTCAGTTAAGGAGCTTACATCTCAATCAACTTTGTATTTATCATTAATGCTGGCTTAAAACAACTCCATTGTTCATTTTACATCAGCATTTTTTATATATCTTTTGCCCTGCTCCTTAGAAAGTATTTATAGATAATAGCTACAAAATCATACACTAGACAGATAACTGAGACTTTTATATGGATCAGACCCTTGGCATGAACATTATGCCCATTGTACACACACACACACACACACACACACACACACACACACACACTAATAGTCCTCATGGAAGACATATTGCCCATACTGTTACCAACTACTTTTCTTAGGAGGATCTGAATCTGAGAAAGATTAAGTATTGAGCAAGGTCACATTATGTAGTAATAATTGGAAACTATGATTTTTCTTGTTTTAAAAGCCCAATATTACCTTCCCAGTCCTTTGATTTATTTGTAAGCCTGAACAAAATTATATTAATAGCATGAAAATAATACTCTGAGAAACTTTATTTTACTGCTTCATCATGGGCATTTGAAAAATAGAAGTGTTAGTGATTAATACCTTTGTAGATGTTGAATGGGCAAATTACAACATTTTCATTGTTACAGTTCTTTGGACCATGCTTACTTTATGTCCAAAGCTACGAGCTCTAACTGTGAATCGCCCACATTTTATAAAACTGTTTAAATTAAACATTTTATTTATTCAATCCCTCCATAAATTGAAACAAGATCTGAAAAATCTACATTTGTCGATAAGTAAGACATTTCATTTTGTCACTCCCACAAGTGGAACATGCTATGGTTATTATGGTATGCGGCTTTAAATATATAAGGCCACCAAACATCACATTCTCAGTGATATGGCAAATGCATTAAGAAATAAGCTTTATAAAAATATTTTTCTACTTCTCATTATTCTAAAGACAACTCAAAAAATTAGAATAATTACAAATGGAGAAGTGTCCAGAGGTTTAGCTTTATCACACAATATTGTGCCTTTCTCAGGTTTTTTTTTTTTTCTGGGCCTTGAATATTAGCAAACTTCTTTTGACTAAATTATTGCTAGATATGTATTTATAGTAGTTCTTAAAATAATCTAACCAGCACATACGATCTTGATTAATGTCATTAGAATCTATTTTGTAAAAGTGTGATTACACAACTTAAAAATAGTATATGATATTCAGCTCATGGGGCACCATTAAACCATTATATGCTAATAACGTATAAATGTATGACTCTGAAATTTCTGTAACACTTCATAATTTATTTTATTGTCTATTAAAAGTTATAATGAACCACTCAATCAATTGGATATACAGATTTTTTGCTGAAAAAGAAAATATTATGGCATTCTTTGGGAGAAATTCTAGTTCACCACATTAGATTTAATTTTTGCAATAAATTTCTAGGTGAAATACTTTGAAGCTATTTACATGTTGAACTAGTTCCACTCAACTGCACTAAGCATTTTGGTAAGAGAGCTTGCAGATTCTTTTTATGCTGAGCCCAGATTAGAAGGTGGTTCACCTAATAACTAATGGGATAATTTTAATGACAACATCTACAATGTAATATATCTGAAATGACAATGTGCTGCATCTTCAGTGACAATGACTAGTCCACTTTCAGTCTTCCATGCATATATCTCTCTTCATGGTGGTTTGCAGATTCATCACAAATATAATTTGATTTCAATATGGAATATAAATAATTAAAATCAAAATAAAATGAGGACTTCAAAAGTTTTTGAGAATTAGAAGTTTCAAAAGGATTCGATATTTCCAAACTAGTTATAAAATCCTACTTTCTCAGTAGTTCATCTTCTTTTCCAACAATGGATAGCATTTACCAACTAGATTCATGCTCATGAGAAGCAATAGTTTCACACTAAGGACAAGGAATAGAACTTAAAATAGCTCATAATCCCACCATTCTCTTCCCTCTCTGATCTCCCCAAACTCACCTAAGGAGACATGAACAGTTAGGACTTGAATATCTTCCTAGGAAGGAGCTGCTTGTGTAGATAAAGAGGGGTCTGGATAGAAGGATACATATCACTTGCCATTAGACATACGTTGACTATTCAAGCATCAGATTAAGTAAATTCTAATGAGTTGTAATAAATATGGAAATATGTATTTCAGTACTATAACATTTCTCTAAAATGGAAGTACTAGTGTATCATTTGCATACACATCTTAAGAGTCATTACCATCAATGAAGAGGTTGCTGTTACTAAGTATTCAGTAAGTTAATATTTTAAATAAGACTTTTGTTCTTTGGAGGGTAGAAAGAATGATCATTTAACTCTAAGTTTCATTAAACCATGCAACATCATTTATGAAAATTTAGGTGAAACAATTACATTTCTGCAGGGTTTATATGTCTTTATTAATCTACTCCAACTCATTTGTCTCTTCCATCAAAACAAAGTCACCATAGAACATAAGAATAGTCATCACCTTGCAAAACAGCAATCTGTCCAGATAACTAATTTACAGTGAACCATATCATGAAGCATAATAACCAAAGCATCTTGAAAATGTTTTTAAGAATTAAAAGTGGAGGTTATTTTAGTTCCTGAAGTACCAATGCTTCCAACTCAATTCATAATATAGCCTAGAGTTGGAAAATGGCAGCTGAAACAGATTTCAGAAAAATAGCTTGTTGGTAGAGGAAGAGTGTAGCTGGAGCTGGGGCTCCTTCTTCCCTAAGAGCTGCATTCCTATCCACAATGACATGGTGCAACCCTTTGCTGCATCTCCTTTTCACAATGTGATTCCTTGGGAAACACCAGCATCTATCCATCTGTGCCGTACAAAAAGAGAAGGGGCCTTTGCTTTCCAAGTATGACTTCACATGGTTGTGCTGGTCACAGTTTCCGTCATGGTGTCTCCCTAAGACGTCCTTGCTGGCTAGCCATCTAGGTATGCCTATCATTTAGATCTTCCTAGCATTCGTTTCACTAGGAGTTGCTTTTCCAATTCTATCATACATTCTTCATTTAGTGTTCTGGAATGAATATGAATTAAGATTCGCTTTATCAGTTAGAGCAATTTTGTTAACTTAAAATATTATTGACATTAGACAATCAAAATAGTTGATTAAATCAATTAATTTTGTTATAAATATTTAGATTAATAAGTCTGTGCCACTAATTATCTATCCCTAAGCTGTTTCCTTCCTTCCTTTTTTTCCTCTTGACACTTGTGTTGCATTTCTAACACGCCTGTTTCAGTTGTGGATGAATTCCCAGCTTCACAAAAATGCATTTGGTGTGTTTTACTGAATTTAAATCATCATTTTCTCCAGTGTGCTAGATCTCTATATTTATGCTGATGCCAGCCCCTTATGCTTACTCTCCTACCAGTGAACTTTCCACATTGATCTTTAATATTCAATATTTGGCATGATAAAAAGCAAGATAAACACAACTTGAAAAGACAGAGCAAATATGTCACAGGGTAGGTAGTTTGGAATACTCAGATTGGGAATTGAAAACAAGTATGTTTGACATGCTAAGAGGTCCAGTAAAAACAATGAAAACATGCGAGGACCGCTGGTAGTCGTGTTAGTTGGCTTTCTGTCACGTGAAACCATGCCTGAAATAATCTAACAGAAAGAGGAAAGGTATTGACTCGGAGTTTCAAAGGCCCCAGTTCATGGGCCTGATGCTTTGAGGACTTCCATGAGGCCATGCACAGTGGCCCATTTATGTGGTAGAGGAGGCTGCTCACGCTTTTTGTAGCTGAGTATGAGAAAGAAGGAGAGAGAAAGACGTGGGAAAGAGCAGGAAAAAGAGAAAGAAAGAAGCAAGAGGTTAAAATACCCCACCCATAGAAAAACATATACAAGAGTTGTTCAGATTGCTGTTTACTTTTATTTAGTGTGTGCATATTATTATGGTGTATGTGTGTGTGTGTGTGTATGAGAGAGGTGGGGAGATATATTCATTTGTGTATGAGGGCACGAAAGTGTAAGGGTGTATGCATGGAGGTCAGAAGGTATCTGGCTTAAAGCTGAATCTCTTCTTCATATACCATGGCAGCTGGTGTGCGAGCATCTGACAGATTCTGGTGTCCCAGCTTTCTTCTCTTGGCATGCTGCCATTAAAGTCAAGTGTCACTGCATCAGGTTTTCACACAGGTTCCTGGATCAATCGGAGCTCGGGTGGGCAGGCTTGCACAGCAATCGCTTTGACGTACCGTCTCACTGCCCCTTTTCAGGGTTCTATAAAAGCGGAAGAAATAAGTCTCAAAATCTAAAAGTGAGGAAGGATGAAATCCCCCCAAACTAGAACGTTGTAGACACGGAAATCACACTTTAACAAAAACTGCTGGAATTTGTTTCTGGTTGCACAGACTTGAAAGAAAAATAACAGCAGTGAAAGAAAAATGGTCTGATTTTAATTGGGAGCTAAGGGAGTACATGGGGGGGGGTGGCGATTAAAGGAAAGAAATGAAAGAGTGTAAATGAGGTATGTTTTAATAAAAATGTCAATAAAATAAAAAAAGGTCTGAAAGAAGGGAAGTGCCCCAAAAAAATCAGAAAATGGGGTCATAAGGAAGTAGAGAGTCTCTGAGAAGAAATAAATGAAAATAAAATCAACTTCTTATTTTTCCTATTTAACCAACTAACTGTTGGTCCAAAATAATACTAGCAAAAACTACATTGGGTAATGACAGTGCACAAATGACTGAATGACTGATGGCCTGGACATGAGAAATGGCATGGAGGGTTAGAACACTCTTTCCAGCCCTTGCGTTGTCTGTGATGTCACGTCAAAGCAAACATGAGTGAAGTAAAACACATTATGCCATCCAGGAGAAGCATAAACTATTTAAAGAGAATTGTGTTTGATGTGCTCAGAGGAGAGAAATGCAATCATATACAATGTTCAATTTAAATGAGCAGAGGCAGAAAAGGGGACAAAGAGATACCATGCTGACACTTAATCTAAGAAGCTGGAGTAGCCTTATGGGTCTCAGGCAAAACCAACTTCACAGCAAGGAAAATTATCAGAAATAACGAGGGGAATTTACTTAAATTAAAAAGGACTCTATTCTCTAAGAAGATGCAACAAACCTTAACTTGCAACAATAGAATGTCAAGATACATGAAGTAAAAATGGCCAAAGCTAGAAGGAAGGATGAATGAGTCCTCTCCTGTACTTGGAGACTTCAGTACCCATCTCTCAGGGATTGACAGACCAGCAGACAGGAAACCACTAAGACGTTATTGCTGTGTAGTATTTTCAGAATCATTCAGGCCCTAAGATCTCAGACAATATTAGCTATATGAAAGGGCAAGAGTCACTCCATTTTTTTTGGATCCATCTTCTGTGGAGAAAAGTAGAGGAAAAAGACTAAGAAGGGCTGCCTGTGCAGGCAGGAGTCATAGCAGTGCATGACTAGTGATGTCCATCCAGTGCTGGAAACTGGAAAAGCTGCTGGGAAAATATGAGTAACACAGGCTATCGCAACTCGGTTTTCTTCAGCTTGTCCTCTATTCAGAGCACAATCACCACAGTGAAATGAGTTTGAATATGTTTGGATACAGAACCTTAGTTTCTAGTTAATGTTTCTGTTGTTGTTTTGTTTTTTGAAAACAAAATTGTAATGGAAACAAACTGGCTAAATAAACAGAAAAGGTCTATAAGCAAGTTAGTTAGGGTCTCTATTGCCCTGAAGAGACACCATGAACACACTCTTATAAAGGAAACAATCAATTGGGGCTGCCTTACAGTTCAGAGGTTTAGTCCATTATCATCATGACAGGAAGCATGGCAGTGTGCAGTCAAACATGGCAGTGGAGAAGCAGCTGAGAGTTCTACATCTTGATCCACAGACAGCAGAAGGAGACTGTTTGTCAACAGTAGGTGTAGCTTGAGCATATATGATACCTCAAAAAGGCCAGAGCTCCTAATACTGCCATTCTCTATGGGCTAAACATTCAAATACATGAGTTCATGGGGGCCATACCTATTCAAATTTCCACAGCAAGCTTGAACAATGTATGTATCTCAGCTTTATAGTCAGTGTGAGACCAGGCAAATTCAATTCTAAATTCACTACTAAATCCTGTGGGTTTTTTTTTTTTAACCATAGGTAGATTTTTATTCTGTTTTAAATGTATTTTATTTCAAATATCTACCACACATGAACCAGTAAATCAGAAAGACCTAACTAGTCCCCTGTGCTGAACCCCTTGGCTCACCCAATCTTTATCATACATCCAGAATTAGTCCTTCATCTCAAAGAATTAGTAAGTGACTTTAGTGAAGCCAAGTAGTATCAATTGCTTTATTTAGTTGTTTAAGTTGTATGTCTTAAGAATTTATTGTGAAAACAGGCCTTATGGAAGTTGACTGCCAAAACTCAAAAATAAAAGCAGGCATGCATTTTTCATGTTTGAGTCAATTAGATTTTCAGTTGTATGCTATGAAAAATGAAAGAATTAGAGATTGTGTAAGCATGCATCATTTATGATTGTGAAGGGTCCAGGAATATAGAAATACAAAATTATAAACTTAAGGAATGGAAACTGACAGCCATCAGCTTGGCTAGCGAAAAAGGATTAACCTTTAACTGGGCTCCTCCATGTTTTACCATGGGCAGCTCTGTCAACAACCGAAATGTTAGGGTGGTTTTTTTTTGTTTTTAACTAAAGATTGCCCTTTGCAGCCCTGGGGTTAGCTCTTCTTTGATAACCCCCTACCACTCACTAACAAAACCAAAGTTAACTTTTAATAGTTGTTTCTATATGACTTCTAGCATGTATCCCATGCCTGACACTATAAAAGGGGACCAGTACCCACCTCCATTGCTACAGCCTAAGAAGTCCAACATTGGCTGTGGTCTCAGCTAGTAGATAAGCTTTTGTGCCCCAAGGTGTTTTTTTTTTTTTGTTTTTTTTGTTTTTTTGGTTTTTTGGTTTTTCGAGACAGGGTTTCTCTGTGTAGCTTTGCGCCTTTCCTGGAGCTCACTTGGTAGCCCAGGCTGGCCTCGAACTCACAGAGATCTGCCTGCCTCTGCCTCCCGAGTGCTGGGATTAAAGGCGTGCGCCACCAATGCCCAGCTGGTGTTTTATTTTTTATTTTTATTTTTCTGGAATAAAGTTTGCTTCTGGTTTAATAGACTTTGGTGGTCTGTCCTTCATTATTGCGAGACCCCAGACACAACAATAGTATGAACTTATGAAACACCACACACACAGACAAACACACACACACACACACACACACACACACACACACACACACACATACACACACACCTAAGCAAAGAGACCACATCACTGGTGATAACTTTTTAAATGCATGAATGTAATGAGTGAATTGGAATCATTTCAAATTCAATTTCAACAGTGACTTGTGTTATTGACGGGATTAATTGTCTTAGGTCATTTAAAAATATGGTGATACAGCCAGTTGTTGAATGTTACTGTGTGATTCTGGGGGACAGATCTACGTCTGCTCTATGTTTTCTTCATCCATCTCATTAAAATTTGCATGGTATTTTCTGCTCGATATTCTACATGACATTGACACTAAACATTTTCACTAATGTCTGACCATCATCATGAATATTTGATATGGAAGAAACAGTTTAATATGTTTGAACTGTTCTGAAGTATATTTGTGACTGCAGTAATAACCCATGGGTGGGGTTATAAGCAGAAAGAATGAAAGTTTTCAGTGTTTTTTCCTAATCCGTTCAACTCATTAAGATCAGAATGATTACAAAGTGTAAGAAGAACTGCTTAGAGTAAGCATTGGAGAAACGAGGATTGCTGAGCACACAGGTCTGTTTCCTTCAATGCAAGGAAGTGAATGATGCCTTTTTACCTGGAATACCAGTGTTAGTGGTAAAACAACCTTGTGATCCTTTGCTATTCTATTAGAAGCCAGCCTCTACCCAAATCTCCACCCCCCAGTATCCTGAGCATTGTTTAAGCCTTGAGCTTTGGCTCTCAGTGTATAGAACACATCCCTATGAAGGAGGCTCCAAGTGCTTCACAGCCTCCACCAAGAGAATCTATTCTTATGCTTATCACACATCCTTCCTCTTGGCCTTAGCCCTGAGGTCTGTTTATCAGCCAATAAAAGTCATTCTTAGTGTAAAGGTCACAGGGGCTTTTCTACCTTTATAGAGAATGTCTATGTAGCTATGCCTAAAGCTTTCTGGGGATAATTGTCAAGTGAAAACCCCTTTCCAAAGTTTTACTATGAATCAATGTGTAAGAAGAGTAAACCACTAGGTTAGTTTCTGGAAGATTTTGACCCAGAGCCTTCAAAGATGGCACTGACTTGAGTCTCATTCTTTAATTATCTCCCCACTAGTTGTGAGGCTTAAGTGGGCCCAAACAACAAAGGATTTTGGCGTACTAGCCATGGGATTTAAAATAACTGATATAGCCACAATAATCATGGGGTGGAGAGATGGTTCAGCAACTAAGAATATAATTGTTCTTGCAGAGGACCCCGCACACAACATGGTGACTTCCAACCATCTATCACTCCAATTCTATGGAATATAGTACCCTTTTCTAGCCACTGTAGGTACTAGGCATACACATAGTGCATGTGTGTGTGTGTGTATATATATATATATATATATACACACACACATATATATACATATACATATATATACATATACATATATATACATATATACATATATATACATATACATATATATGTATATATATATGTATATGTATATGCAGGCAAAACACTCATGCACATAAAGAAAAAGTGTGGTATTGTATTCCCCCAAATATTGTGCATGCTAATAAACTTATCTGGGGTCAGAGACAGAACAGCCACAATATTAAACAGAGGTTAGGCAGTGGTAGCACACGCCTTTAATCCTAGCATTCCAGAGACAGAAATCCCTCTGGATCTCTGTGAGTTCAAGGCCACATTGGAAATGGCCAGGCATGGTGACAACACCTTTAATCCCAGAAAGCTAGCCTTTAATCCCAGGGAGTAGTGGTAGAAAGCAGAAAGGTATATAAGGCGTGAGGACCAGAAACTAGAAGCATTTGGCCTGGTTAGGCATTTGGCTGGTTAAGCATTCAGGTTTTTAAGAAGCACAGTTCAGCTGAGAGCCATTCGGATATGAGGACACAGAGGCTTCCAGTTTGAGGAAACAAGACCAGCCGAGAAGTTGGCCAGGTGAGGTTAGCTGTGGTTTGTTCTGGCTCTCTGATCTTCCAGTGTTCACCTCAATATCTGGCTCAGGTTTGATTTTATTAATAAGAACCTTTTAAGATTCATGCTACAGAAAAGTAAATAAATCTTCAAAAATAAATCTGTGCCTTCAGTTAAAGTTCCCAGGTCAGAGTTGTCCTGCTTCTCCTATTGACAACTCCTTAACCTTAAAGAATCTTAAACTTTTTGTTAACAATTATAAAAAAGTAGTATGGCTTGTGTACGGTACAACAAGGCACATAAATAAATCACATAAATAAAGCATAGATGGTTCAGAGATCAGGGCTCTCACTTTGAAATAGATTCCTTACTAAATGGATTCATGTTTTGAACTGGGCATCCACTTTCTAGACCAGGGTGCCAGTCTGTTCCTTAGAACTGAGGCTGAGCCCTGGGTAGGTCATAGGACCTTGAATGAAATGCCAATAAAGCATGTTAGACACTTGCTGGTAAGTGCTTACCACACAGATGGAGGGCCTTCCCTACACTCAAAGATGTGCAGTCAAGCACTGCATAAATGAACAATGACCTCCATGAAGCTTCCCCAGATAGCCTCTGCAGGGAGCAGTGGCTATAACTGAGCTAGCTGAGCTAAAAGCATGGGGAATGTTTTCAACAGCATATTGAATAAAGAAGTGCTCAGGTAGTGGGTGAGAAAAGAAGATTTACTGCCTGAGGAAAAATAGAAGTTGACTGTGTGAAGCCCTAAGAAGAGTGAAATAAACATCTCTTCCTGTATTTCCTTCAATAATATCATTTCATATGTACCTTTAAATGCTTGGCTGAGAGACCCAAATAAAACCTGTTTAAGAAGATCCACAGATTTACATTGAAACTAAATGTATCTCCTGAATTCTGCTCCAAATTCTTATATTTTATTCAGGATTTTGATTCTGAATATTTTCTATTCTTGTCAGCTGGTATAATATGAATTATAAAATTGTGGATAAATTTTAGTAACAGATGATGCTATTAAGCAGATATATGACCCATGAGATACCAAACAGTAACTTTAAAGTTTCAAATGGCAATAATTTTCTCTCTTCCTTCCCCTAATGGTCACTATCTTTCTGCTATGTTTAAAATATCACACATTGAAGTCAGAAAAATCTTTAATTAAATACAAACATCTTATCCAGTAACTTTGAGAAAATTACTTCTACTCTCTAAATCTCAGAGTTTCCATTAGTATAACTTAAATGTAACAGTTTCTACCTCAAAGGATGTGAATTAGAAGTAAGATAATTCAGACCAAGCTAGAAACATGTTGTGGATTCCGAAAGTGAAGATGCTTAACAAAATTCATCAAGAATGTTTGAGATAGGCTTGTGGGGAAAAAGTGTGTATAAAAATACTATTCATTGTCAACATTCAAATAAAATCTTTCATTCATTTAAATAAGTTGAGTGAAGGATGTAGCTCAGTTCATAGAGAAATTACCTGGAATGCAGGAAACCCTGGGTTTGACTACCTGTGGACAGCATGGTGGTGTCTGTAATGTTAGCACTCAAGAGATAAGAGCAGGACATTTAGGAGTTCAGAATCATCCTTTATTACAAAGTAAGTTTGGGGTGAATCTAGGGCTATGTGAGCTTCTTTCTCTTCCCTATAATATGTAATGCTCAAAAGGAAAATTTAAATCAAAACAATAAACTGAACTATCTGTGTGGTGATTTGGATGAAAATGCCCCCCATAGATTCATAGAGGAAGCATTCCTGGAGATATGGCCTTGTTGGAGTAGATGTGGTCCTGTTGAAGGTAATATGTCACAGAGATAGGCTTTGAGGTTTCAGAAACACGAGACAGGTCCAATATCACTTTCTCTTCCTGTTGCCTTTGGATCCAGATGCAGAACTCTCAGCTGCCTCTCCAACATCGTGTCTGCCTACATGCCGCCATGCTTCCTACAATGATGATAATGGACTAAACTTCTGAATTGTAAGCCAGCCCCAATTAAATGTTTTCCTTTATAAGAGTTGTCATGATCATGGCATCTGTTCACATCAAGAAAACCCTAAGACAATCTGTCAGCCCAGAGGACATCTTATGAAATAAGATACTGTCCACATCAGAGAAGCCTGTTTTTACTTTACCAGACTCAGCATCTTGTCCTCCCCTGGGATCTCTGCCCTCCAGGGAGAGGAACTGTCCATTCCATTACATTCAAGATGTCTTTCTGTCATGCACAACTGCCTGAAAATAAACATTTAAATTTTCTGTTTGAAGTCTCAATAATGAAATCACAAGTTATGGACTTGGCTTTCCCACTAGGTGTTACACTCCAGGGTGTATTCATATAAGTATTCATTGTTCCAGATCACAGCTTGTGAAGACTTCTGTAAAGTAGCACATAGTAAACAATCTCAACTTCCTGGGGCATCTAGTCTCTGTCACAAATATTTTTCTCAGTGATAGTATAGCAGAAAAAAAGATGTAAGTGTTATTCATGTGGATGCACATTTTTAAATAAATATTCACAAAACAGGTGGTGGGCCACTTTTGACGTACATACTATTGGCCTCTATTCTGTTTATCCAATCCTCATTGATCTCACTACTCTATTATATAAATATAAAGCTTTTTTGTTTGTTTTAGAGGTTATGGATATATGATTGTATATTTACTGTAATTGAATTAAGCATCAATTTTTGAAGTAGTTGAAAGAGATGATAAAAATTGTAATATTTATATTACTAAGAACTTTTCAAGAAATATAAAGAACCTAAGATATAGTCAAAATACTTAGACAAGACACCCAATTTAGTTTAAGAATTTGCATCAAATAGATTGAGTCTAAGAAATTCCACTACTTCTTATTTATTTATTTGAGATTTTAAAATGTTAAATAAGTCAAAAGACATTATCTGAGGGTGTAAAATGGAGCATTCCCTACTAAATATTAGGACACCAAGCCATGATGGAAGAATTAATCATAAGGATTAATTATAATTGCCTTTTTCCTAGTGTCTTTTGATAGTTGGAGATTTAGAATTCTGTTAAGTTTGAATTTATCTACTTCTAATTTTGCCAGGTTTCCTTTATCACCACTAAACATTCTTCTGTGTATTATCTAGTACCCTTAAACTCGTTCTGTTGAATGTTGGTCCAATTTCATTCCAGATAAGACATTATATCCTGGGGTGGGAGTACAGTCTTCAGCATACACATAACCCAGTATTCATGAGTGGCCTTCCAGCTTCCCCTGAATCCCCTGGAGATTCTAAAAGTAGAGACAGGCTATCTTTGTCAAAGTACATGTGAATCAAAACACTTTATTAATAGAACTAAGCACTATTCATGCCATATACTTAGGCCAAGCAATGACGTGGAGACTTGGCATAGCTCTGATGATTTCGCTTTCAGGCTCTTTGATAATACCCTTTAAATGTGGTAGTGTCCAAATTGATAATTATGCTCTTTCTTTTATGCAACATACCTCCTCCATATGCACGTGACTTTAGTAAGTTCTCTGTGAATTTTCTTCCTTCCTTTAGGTTCGTACATCCTCTAACTTAAGGAAAATCTGCTGCTTTGGGTTAACGTTCGCTGACTATTCCCTAAGAACTGTAAGCCAAAGATTATGGGAATGAATAGTCTATGACTATGTACTGGTCAATCTCAGATATTACTTATATATGAGGATGGCAAGTTGTTTAAATAAATGCAATATCAGCATTAAAAAAGTCTCTGTGGCAAGTTTGATCGTTTCCTTTCTTTGATTTACTCATTAATTAATTAATTTAGTAGCAAATCTGTCCATCTGTTAAAAAATCACAAACAAATTTTCAGAGTCATTTGTTTTATATTGCCATACATGTCAGAATAGAATTAGGTGGATACTTTTGTTATAAATGGTTTTTATTGCTCTTTTTATTTCAATGATATCCTGATGTTGCCCAAACCATTTCATGTTATACACAGCATGACTCTCACTCACGTTCTTTCTATAAATTGGTAATTTTAATAAGTAACTATTAAAATTATACAGTAAAACTCTATATGCTATATTTAAAAATAAAAATTAACGATATTATGTTAGTGTTTTCCTTATTCTTAATTAAAATGATAGAATCTTTTTTAGTGTAGACATATACTTTTGAGCATCATAGTCATGCATTTTGATTGTCATAGCAATGATCTTAAGTACTCTAAACACATTTTGTCACTCTTTATGGGGGACTAGTGTCTAGAGTTTTCCCATGTAGCAAAAGATTTTTATAGTAGTCATGGACTTCTTGTTGTCTTTCTCTCACCCTATGCCCTTCAATTCTGGCAACACACACATGTTAGTTATTCTATTTTTAAAGAGTTTCCAATATTTTCTCTCTTAACAAACAATCCAAGCACTTCATCTCTTTGTCTTAGGTGATTTCAAGAGAAAACAACATTTTTAGAATTCCTCTTTGAAATCCTTCTGATAATGGGGAAAGTTAAAATCACATATCCAGTGAGCCTATTCTTTAAATTTGCCCTGTTGCATAACACTTATATACATTTAAGCATACAATAACCAGACTTTCATATCTCCTCCAATACATCAAGATGGCTGAACTCAGTTGAGGGAATCTTTCACTTTGAGCCCTCTGGCCATCAGTTGAAATGAAAATGTTAAAGATCATTTCTCACATAAGCAGGTTGACAATTGGTGATGGATCCTTAGTAGGAAGAGTCCATAGAGCATGTTTGTTCTCTTCCTTAAGGAATTCCCATGACAGGCTTGACACTATTTCAAGTGAGGCAGAAAATGGCAACTTGTCTCTTTTTAAGTACTGGTTCAATGGTTCTCCCAAATCACTTCCATCACATTCTACTTCTCAGAGCAACTTTTCAGACCAAGCCAATGGCAAGATCCAGGAAATTGAGTTGTACCACTTGGGCTCAGGAAAATGTGTGTCACAGGATGGGGAAAGTTGGTGCTGGTAAGTTCGTAGTCTCTATTGATTGAGCAGAAGGAGTGTGTGAACAGAAAGAATGAATTACACAAGGAATAAATTGCAAAGTGTCTATTTTAGAATCCAGTGGCCTTTATAATCAGGGTAGAATATTGAAAGAAATAAAGTCTACGTAGAAGAAAGTGGTGCCCTTGACATGCTCTCCAGAGAAATTTATTTAACTTTTGGATATAACTCTATTCATTATTTAAGTAGGCAAACTTGATACTATACCCAAATTTTTAGTTTATTTCTTCAAGTCTGTTAAGGAAGCCAGAGGTTCAGTATAAGCTAGACTAGTATTTGGGTAAGGTATACAATAAATTGTCAATATAATAATTATTATTATTAACTACTTATTAATGAGTATTTTCAAGACAGAAGAGACAGTCTACTTAGAAGGTGTTTAACATTGTTATCCTGCATCACAGTTAGGAAAGATAATATTTGCTTTTCCAAATGAGGCAGCATAAACAGACTCAATTTGAGAGATTTGATTTTCTCTGAATTCCATCTAAACTTCCAGAAGGTTGAGGATGGGAAGGTGTTTCAGCAGGTAAAGTGTTGCACTGCTCTAAAGACCTGGGCTTTAATCTCAGAATCTATGGAAGAGTCAGGTACAGTTGCACATTGCAATTCCCATGTTCCCTGTCTTTTGTGTGATAGGAGGTTAGAGACAGGAGAATGCCTGGGAGTTTATGAGTCAGTTAGGCTAGATTAGACAGCAGTGAAAGAAAAGGTCCTGACTCCATACAGGGTGAAAGATGAAGACCAGGGTTGTCCTCTGACCTCTATATTCACCCAACAGCAAGCATGTGCCCAAATTCTTATATCACACATAGGAATGTAAGGACACACATACATACACTCACATAACACACACACACACACACACACACACACACACACACACACACACAGAGAGAGAGAGAGAGAGAGAGAGAGAGAGAGAGAGAGAGAGAGAATTAACAAGAGAAATACAATATAAGGAAATAATAGAAATAATAGACATCATAATGAAAATAGGTGAAATAGAAAAAAGCAAAGAAAAATTGTTGAAGCAAAATATAATTATTTTATAAGATTAAAACTGAAAGTTTTCCAAGCAGACTTACCAGGAGGAGGGAAGACAAACTCTTGCAACATCAGGAAAGAAAGAATGGGCACTGCTGCAGATAACACAGTTGTTAAACCTAAGTGTGAGCTTCTGGATGGACATGTTAGGAATCTGAAATTGTCATACTGTCCTGACAGCAAATAAAAACCCCAACAAACAGGAAAATCAGTAACTCTGCTTAGATGGCACATTGAAGAAAAATCACTGCCCAAATTGGTAAGACAGTGGACAAATAGTACCAGCTTGCCAAAGTAGAAACCCTAGATTAGAGAGCTTTGTAGGTTCCAATACTGAGGTAGGAAACTATGAAATGATGACAGACTTCTGTAGGTCTGTACATGTGTTGAAACTCTGAGGTGACCTAGTCAGAGGGAGGCTCCTGGGTCCTGTGAGACCTGTGTCTTCAAGAGCGGGAGCAGGTCCTCACAGGAGATTTTGGAAGCAATCTTCTTTTAACGTGTGTGTGTGTGTGTGTGTGTGTGTGTGTGTGTATGTGTGTGATGGCATCTGAGAAAGACCAACAAAATTTACAATGGAATACTCAAGTGTCAGTGCAGAACGGGAACTGATCATATCAAAGGCTGTAAATATTCCTTTCCTCCATCCAACTGTCTTACACTATGAGCAACATAAAGCTCCATCCACAGCATGACTTCTCAGACATCTGCATGCTGTGGGGAGCAACAAAAAAGAAGAGAAGACACTTTCTGATTCTAATTTTATAAAATATCTAGAAAATATAGATTAATCTGTAACAATGAAAAGCAGATCAATATTTTCACAGAGACAGGGGCAGGTGGAATTTGTGGAATAGGGGGAATTATGAAGATTGGCAGAGAAAGTTTCAGAGGTAACGTACGTGTTTGCAATATTACAATATTATATAGGTATGTTAAAACTTACCATGTTGTATATTTTAAATATTTATGGTTTGTTATACATGAATTTTATTTCCACAAGCCTATTATTAAAATAAATATAAGCATTATACATCAGAATTATTCCAAATAACTAATGAGTCATTTCTATCAGCATATTGACTTCTACAGAATTAATTTTGTTCGGCTGGACTTTGAGTCAATATATACATTAATGAAGCTTCTATGGTCTACAAAAAAGCCTGATGTCTTTAATAATTCTACCAGTTTGATCTGGAAGTTATCTAAATATTAGCCAAAAGTATTTTAAGCACTATAATTCACATTACTTGTTATAGTCAGTTTCACAAGAATTAACATGTATTTCTAGCCCACAGCTTTTTGTAGATTTCTCCAGACAAGCATCAAGAGGAAGAGGAGTATTTTATAATAACAACAAAATCTTGATTAACAACCAATAATACTGTGCTTAAGGAAAGTGAATTTTTCTTATTTTCTAAGAATGCAATCCGTGTTTACTAAGAGGTTTAAGGACACATCCTGGATGACTGGGCATTTGTAAATCCCTAAGCATTCCTGCAGCAGATGAAAATGGTACTGGGGAAATGTGAGTGTGCTCTTTGCTTGGAGATCTCCCCATGACACTCAACCAATAATGCCATGAAGTGATTAAGAAGTATGGAGGAAGAATCCTAGTCAAATCTCTATTACATTTTTACAAATAGCAAATCATTACAGTAGTTTGTGATGACTCGTTACAGTTTTTACAAGCCTTTTAGAGCACTGAGGAAATCCTACCTGTTCATTTCTCCTCCATCTAATCTTGGAAAGGCAAAGCCACAGTTGTCAGCGTTGACTACTTGGTCACTTGATTGGATTGAGTTTATGAATGATAGAGCGGCAGGACTGTAGCTAGCAACCAATGAATGCACTAGATACTAAAATTAAAAACAGAGGGAAACACGGTTGTGAAAAGTTAGTGCTCACTTGAATAAGGAAATGTTTAATTTTAATTAACTAAGTGCCTTATAAAGTCAGTGAAATCCAATGAAGATAATTCTGGAGAAATATGGACCCTCAACTCTATGAGTTGATTACATAAAAGGTTAAAAAATAACCTTTTACCATCTCTCATTAGGAACTCTAAATCCAATTTATTCTTTTAACAAAGAAAAGTCAAGTTTTAGTTCTGTGTGGCTTTATTATTTGCCATTGCAGGTTTATGAGTTTCCATTTGAAAATTATCTTGTAAGTGAAGCTGTAATATGGAGAGAGTTTGCTGAGTTTTTTAATTATCTCTTATTGCTTCTTTTTAGAGTCAGCAAATAAAAGCTGAAGTATGTGGGATTCCCTTGACTCAGATCTGTAAAACTTGCTCAAGTTCCTAGCTCTTTTAACAATTCTTAGATTTTCCTCTTTTAGAAGATTCAGTAATATTTGGAAGTAAACTGTGACATTATAATAATATAAGAATAGATTGTTTTTGTCCAATAGAAATGAGAGACTTGAGATGGACCTCCATTTCCACTGGGTACTGGGCATATGTTAAACAAAATATGTTAAAAATAATTGTTAGAGTAAATGACAAATTCTTTAAATTCTTATTGCAAGTCTTCTTTTTGGTGTTTGTACTCCTATACATATTCAAGGGCATTGGAGGGTAGGGAAATTTGAGCCCCTAATAGGCAACTGATGGATTCTCTCTTACTGGCCTGGCTAACCTGAACAACAAGACTGTCAAACAGTTGCTTATATGACCCTTATGCCAAACTGGTGCACACTCTGATAAAACCATACAACCATCACAGTTGGTCACTCAGGTTCCTGCATGTATACCTTTGGACAATGGTTGTTTCAAACAGTTTACTGCAAACTCTTTTGCTATCAAATTTTCAGTGAAGGGCTAATGATCCTGCAATCATTTCCACCTAGGCCATAGGGACAGCACTCCACTTGGTGACATATGCAGAATGTCTACTGTAATAGATACTAGAGATAATGCTATAATTGGTATAAAACAAAGTTTCATTGATGTGTAATGTGTATATTGATTGATGAAAACATCTCTTCTCTGTATACACAAGGAGTGTGCATTGCTCATCTGATAAAGGGCTTCTCTTTATTGTCTATAGCTAGCAGTGTGGGCTAAGTTAGAAACAGAAAGAAAGAAACACCAGAGGCTGCAGAGTGGCATGAACTGTGAACACTGAGCAATGACCCGCAAAGAGAACAAGTCAGCAGCTGCTGTCAGTGGAAGAGGAGAACTGAACAGCATCCAAGAGAGTCTAGGACAAGGACATGGGGGTGTAAGAAATAGAGCAGGTGAGGTTGATGAAGGATAGAAGCCAGACATTCTTTGAGTAGTAGTTTGAGTGAAGAATGTCCCATATAAGCTGATGTAGTTGAACACCTGGTCCCTAGTTGGTAGCACTATTTAGGGAGGCTACTGAACCTTTAGATGGTGGAGGAGTACATCTCTCTGGTTGGACATTGAAAATGTACAACCTTGCTCTACTTCTCAATTTCTCTGCATCCTATGAGTGGAAGACAAATGTGACCATCCAGCTTCTGGCTCCTGTCATGCCATGCCACACCAGACACACTAGTATACTGCTCTTCTTGAATTTACCCTTCCCAAAATAATATTCACTTCAATAAATGCATTCTATGGTAGGATTGAACCATCAGACAAAGAGTCAGCAGATCTCCACAGGAAAATGAGCTGCAACCTTTACAATTATCGCCTTCTCTAGGTTGGGATTATTTTTCTGTGTAATATCAGTATTTATAGGCTAATATGAAACATCTCAAAATCAGAATTTTAAATTTAGAAAGAATTTAAATGAATACATTTTCCTAGATACTGGTTGGGTGATTTTCCCAGGTGATGCTGAAAAGTGTGCTACATACATGTTTTTGCTTCTTTTTTTTTTTAACTCAATCTTGGCTATTATAGCACCTCAGTAAAAGAAAGTAGTTTACAAACTGAGATATTGGTTATTCATGTCCATGATGAGGCATTAAGTCAATAGCATATAAGGGCTTTAAGTTAATGGGAAAGGATAACCCCAATGTTGCACTGAAAGATAGGCAGAGAATGTTTACATATATTTGAAGGAAGCAAAACACTTTTGACAAGTAATGGGAAAGGATGTTCTATTTTACCTGAAGTTAGAGACATGCCGATCAGATTGTAAGTTGATACACTTTACATTTATATTATTTAAAGCTATTAGTTATTCTTTCATTACAAAACCATGAAATGTGGCTGAAAAAATATAAACTACTGTATATAAACATCCTGTAAAATAATTTAACATTGCCTTGTAAGATGAGCAGTCACATGTTGCATGACTGTAGAACTGAGTTCCTTAGAGATGCACAGTGGAAAATACTGCATACAGACACTAGCATGCTGTGTGACCATAGAACTGGGTTCTCTGGATATGCACAGAGGATAATATTGTGTACAGACAGCATCAGTAATGAGTTCCTTGGATATACACAAGAAAATACAACGTAAGGACACCAGCAGTAATGTACAAGGGTACTTATTACAGATTCAGAGATGACTTTAATACAAAACAAAGAAAAATGCAACAATTAATATCTCCTACAGTCAAAAATTATTCAATGGTGAAATAAATGAATTATATTTCACTGGTGAAATATGATTTGACACTTACAGGTTCATGGAAACTCAGTCTCTAAGGTAACTGGTAATTGTTTTGAAAGATGGGGGGAGGGGTCAAGTTGTATATAATCTGATTATAGGGGCAACACTTATGAATGGATCATGTCTTCCTGGAGAGAGTGGGTTAGTTCTCTTGGGAGTAAATTAGGTCTTGAGGAACTAAATTAGTTTCTGTGAGAACAGGTTATCTGCGGACAGACTTATTCTGTCCCACCAACCAGCTCCCAAATAACCACATGGAGAACTTATTAATTAGGAAAGCTTGACTGATAGCTTAGGCTTATTTCTAACTAGCTCTTACAACTTAAATTAACCCATATCTTTTAATCTGTGTTCTTTTATTTGACTCTGTTACCTTTATTCTTTACTTCCCATGCTGTTTCCTCTTCATCTCTCTGGAGACTCCACCTTTCTTCTTCCCAGAGCTCTCTCTGTTCCCAGAAGTCCTGCCTAACCTCTTTTCCTGCCTAGCTATTGGCCATTCAGCTCTTATCAAATCAATCCGAGTGACAAATCATCACAATGTACAAAAAATTTATTCCTCAACAGTTACTACGAGGCAAGTAAGCAACCTCCTGTCTCTTTCCTTTCATTCTGATGGTTTCTGACTCTACCCCTGACCTCTTGGGTCAAGTCTTTTTGCTTTCAAGACTATTTCATTATATTATAAGTTCTACAGAGTCTGTTAGATATAACATCAGTTTCCTCTCTCATTGCTGTGACAGAAACAATGAAAGGACAGAAATATACATTTTGTCTTACAATTCTAGGTGCAGTTCATCATGGCAGGGAAATCATGACAATAGGGCCTCGAGGAGGCTGATCACATTGTTTCCATAGTTATGCAGCAGAGACCAAGAGATGCTGGTGCTCAGCTGGCTTTCTCTTTTTGATTCATTCCAGGATCCCAACCAGTGGGGTGATGTCACCCACATTCAGGATTGGCCTTCTCACCTCATTTAACCTACTCTAAAGGAACTTCTTCACAGATGTTCCTAAACATTTGTCTTTCCTGGATGGTTCTAGATCATGCCAACTTGACAATATTAGTCATCCGAGATACCACCTTATTCAATATTTTCTGTCATACAGATTCCTCAGAACTTGTCCTCTAGTGCCTCACCCAGAGGACATGTTGTGGAGTGATGAGACAGTTGTGTAGAGTCACCATTATATGCTTATATGAAAGTAGGGTAAATATCAGCATCAACTATAGAACATCTAAAGAGGCAGATCAAAATGCAAAGGAGAGAAGAAGATACAGCAGGTTGAAGAAGACAAACTAAACTTCTCTGCAGAGAGATCGAAGACTGTCATTCATAATTTAATGTGCCTGGAAGATTCTAGTCAGTCAATAAGAACTGGCCTTAGAAGTTAACACTAGAAGTCAATGAAGGAGAAAATGAAGCTACAGTACCCTAAAGAAATCAAGTTCACGGTATCTAGAGAGGGAGATGATATCAGGCCATTCTAGTCCCTGTCAGGTCAGGATGAACCCTTGGAGGGAGAGCAGTAAAAACTGAAGATAGATACAAAGCAGGACTTTCTTCAGACTGATCAAGTCTGATGGAGTACAGTTATTCTGGAAGAACTTCAGGCTGGGCTCTCTACAGTGGGTCTTTGTGTTAACTAATTTTAAAAATAAAAGTGCATATTATTCTATTTTACTAGAAATAATTCAGATAGTGTTAATGCAGAAAGGAAATGAATAGCACCCAAGTAATCATCATTAATATAAGAATAATGTTCAGATGTCTATCGTATAAATATAATATTTTTGCAGGTAGAAAATAATAGAGATTTGAAAAAGGTAGTTGATACGGAGGTAAAATGTTACAGAATAGGATTGTTCTGTGAGTAGTAATTTGTGAGATTGTTCAACTTAGTCTGATATTATTATAAAACCAAGAATATAAAGAAACTAAATGTTTTGATAAATACTACCTCTCTAGCTTTATGAACAATATGTATGAGAAATACTAAAAGCTTGAAATCACCACGTATTTCCTTCTATTTTTCAGAACATCAATTTCAATATTAAACAGGCTTGGAATTCCATTTAACATACTTACATATTTTGTTTTTCACTCTCATACATTTCAGTTTTCAAAGTTACAGTATATTTTTAACTGTCAAATTTTTTAATATTTTTATTCTGGCCCTTAGAAGTAATCCCTGATTCTTTCGTTTTAATTTTTTATTGTTTCCATTTTCATGTTCAAAATGTGACTGTGCTTATTTAGTTGTTTTTAAAAGACTCCCACCATATAAGGCAAATTCCTTAAAGGTTAGAGTGTTCAAAAATGTATGCTTTCTTACTTAACGGGAACCGGGAGTTGGCCTTAAATCATAAATCACAATTTCATCCCTTAATCCTTTGCAGATTTCAGTCCTTCTTCCACCAGTCAGTTCTTATTTTCTTCTTGGAAGCATGAGGCATCTTTTAAAAATAAAACAAAATTAAACATGCATGTAATTTGAAAACTGAACATTTGTGCTATGAGCACACAAATTATTATATATAACTTAGAAGTTAATATTATTCTGTATTACTTTCCAACTCGTTGAGGCCATATTTTAAGCACCTTGTTTCTTCTCCTGTTTGCCTCCCTAGTTATAAATAATTTTATCTTGTTATTTGCTATAATTTTGAAAGGGAAAAACAAGAGAGAGCAAATTGGAAGATTGCTCAGATGTTTCAGGCACTATTTAGCAGCTTTCTATTACAGAGGCTAAGTATTTACCTCTTTTCAGAGTGCATGTTTCTGTGCTCTGTTCATCTTAAGTGTTGTTCATAGAGCACTACTTTGCGGCTAATTGTCATCAGTTCAGGAAGGACAGCTTGTTTACAGCCACTGGAAGCAATGCGGCATCATCCCATTGCTTTTCCTTGTTCAGTGTTTCATTTGTCCTCTTAGTCATATCTGGTTTGACTTCACTTCCTCCATTGTCTTTACAGGAAATCAAGCTCTTTACCATGACGAGTGCCTGGGAAGCCCAATGAAATGTGTCCACTAGTTTTGTTATAATTTTCCTCTGTGGCTCTCCCTCTGGAGCAATCATCTTGCTCTTCTCTGCATTGGCCTAAAACCTGCTGTTGATGATTTTCCTTCACATCCCTGCCTCCTTCTGTGCATCACTGAATTGAATCCTGTGCTTTCTGTAGCATGGGTCTCTGTCCTCCTCAACTACCTATAAGCATGGATCTTCCAGTTGCTTGGACTTATACTACAACCGAAGAATGGAAGGTCCGTACACAAAATGCCTTAATTCACTCGTGGTTGACAGACAGAAAATTCTGGCTCATTTTCCATCACAATTCTAAAAGCCTTACACTAATTAAAACTTATAGTCAGAGTGATTAAAAAAAAAAGTGAACTGGCATTTTATGTCTTTATCTTTCATTGATTCTTTCTTTTCTCCTTTTCCTTTTCTTACAACTATCAAAACCTTCCTTTTATTCAATGTCTCCTAATATATTTTAGCACCATATGGGGGTATATGGAAGGCTTTAGAGGGAGGTAAGGGAAAGGGTAAAGGATGTAATTATATTATTGTCTTCGGGTTTTCATTGCTGTGAAAAGACACCATGGCCATGGCAACTCTTATAAAGAAAATATTTAATTGGGGTGACTTGCTTACAGTTTCAGAGGTTAAGTCCATTATCATGGCAGAGAGCATGGCAGCATGCAGGCAGATGTGGTGCTGGCTACATCTTGGCTTTCAGGGCACAGGAAGTCAATATTAGTCAATGAGTGATATCCTGAGCGTAGGAAACCTCACAGCTCCCCATCACACCCCCCACCCCACCCCATCCCTGCTTCCCCACACTGTGACAAAACTCCTCCAACAAGGCCATACCCACTCCAACAAAGCCACACCTCCTGATAGTGCCACTCCCTATGATATTATGGGGGTCAGTTATATTCAAACTGCCACAATTATAATCTAAAAAAAATAAATACAAGAAATAAATTTGAAAGTGAAAAACAAGAGAGAGCAAATTGGAAGATTGCTCATTTCCAAGTCTACGTGAGTGACCACAGGTATGCCTGCAGCAGGCCCAGGAAATGCAGCTGGAGAAGCAGGTTCTGGTGGACAGCTGTCAAATCATGTTTCCATGTGGAACTTCAGATGTGATTCACTCCAGGAGGGCATCGCAAGGAAGCAGTGGAAAGGCAGAGAGAATAGCATGTCTCTTGACTGCCCTTACTTTGGATGGTACGCAAATGTTCACTGCTCCTGACTTTGCTCCTTTTTCAAGATTTCAGACATAGGGAGGGTAGTCTCTACTGATAGAAACTTTTCCATAGAAAATGGAAAAAAAAAACCCAAAATTTTCATGAAAAAACAGACATGCAAGTCAATTAAAATGATTGATTTTTATTCCTTAAATTTGTCAAGAATGTCTGTATAACTGTAGAGTACAAAGTTTAAGAGGATAGCATTTAGAATCATATATTTGCTTTGGAATCACTAATCATGAGTAGCAAAAGCTCAGGCCAGTGTAAAAACTTCTTGGGGTTCTATATTAGAGAGCAATGGCTTGTCTACAGTGATACTAATAAAGTAATGTAATGTAGACAACAAAATTAATATTGAAAACAAAATTTAGTATGTGCTTGAATATTAATGATTAGAGTCAATATTTTCTCTGCTTAGAATATTAATATTTCAATTTATTTAAGTTGCACATTGGATAATTTTATTTTGCAAGTCATAATTTTTTGGGCTAACTTTGTTCATTCCTGTAAAAATTAATAATACATTCTAAATCTGATTCTTACTCTCAAACACACATTTGTGTTTTGAGTTTCAGAGAGTTTAGTTTGGGAACTCTATGAAAATTAATTAATAAAGTCTTAGGAAATATTGAGTTTATGAAGAAAGAATTATCACTTGCATTGTTAACTACATGTTTTCAGTTTTAGCTTTTGAAGTATTTCATTTTAGTGAAGGAGAAGTTGCTTGAAGACAGATGCTGTACTACTAAAGACTTCGAGAACTTCCAATGAAATTGTTTATAAACTCTATTGCCAAGTAAGTGCCCCTGGCTCCCAGCAAATACCTGTCTTTATGTTGGGGATAAATTTTCTATGTCAGGAATGATTTAAACATTCACTGTAATGAAGTTCTTCTTGAGTTACATTAGAGTTGAAGGATAAATGCTTTGAGTGCATAAGTATTCTTCATTTTAAGATTATTTCAATGCACTTAATTTTAGAGGTTTATCATTTCTGGGGGTTTATCATTTTTAGAAGTTAATCATATTTGTATTGATTATGAATCCAGTGCATATTCCATCTCCTTTTACATTAAGCATATCTCCAAATTTTCTTTTGACATGTTCTGTTCTTAGATATTTTCATATCTTAGACAATGAACATTTCCAGTATCTCTAAATGCATCTGCTGTGGAACAATACTTTTGTACACTGTGAAGATTTGTTGCTGTGAGTGGTTTGATAAAGAAGCGGACTGGCCATAGCAGAATAGGATAAAGTTAGGTGGGAAAGTCAAATTGTGAATGCTAGAAAGGAGAAGGGGATAGTCAGGAGTCACTAACCAGATGCAGAGGGAGCAGATGATTAAATGTTATGTTAATAAAGGTACCACCATGTGGCAGAGCATTAATAAGAAATATGGGTTAACTTAAAATGTAAGAGCTAATCAGTAATAAGTCTGAGCTACTGGTCAAGCATTTATGATTGATATAGGTCTCTGAGTGGTAATTTGGATGTGGCTCCTGGGATGGAAAAACTCTGCCTACATATGACATTTCAATGTGGGGCAACTATATCCACATAAAACCTGTGAGAACTTGGGAAAAGATTGTAAACAAACAAAAACTGAATCAAACAAAACTTCTTGGTAACTGCCTTTTCTCCAGTAGGCTCTGTTTGCTGGTAGTGAGCAGAGTCACGGCTTCTTCAAGAGACAGCTCCCCGGCTCAGTGCTAGTGGCAAAAACCATGGCTCTTTTTAGAGGCCCTGCTACCTAACACTTAAATATAGTTTATGAGCAGCGGGCAGCATGTTGCTCTTTGATGGCGTGGACCCAGAAACTTCCCAGAGTTGGGGCAGTAAACATGGCTCCCAGAACTGGCAGGAAAGGTACCTCTGCTGTGAGACTAGGATCTCAGTAAACCAAGGAGTCGGGCAGAGGTGGCCACCATTTTGGCCCTAGCCACATGGCTTAGCAGTTTAAAGGCTCATGGCATCAGAAAAAGATAGAGATATGCAATAAAGACAGATTCAGATTAAAAAAAAAAACTAAATGGTTTACAGTGTGTTTTAAAATGTACAAAGGCTTGGGAGAGAGAAGAGAAAAGGTATATACAGTCTTAGATTAAAAAACATACAGCCTTAAAATAATAAAGTTCTTAAAAAGGGAGTAAAATAATATAAAAAATATAATAAGCCATGTAAAGATGGGAAGTACACAGAAAGTCTGGGTCCTGTATGTTATTGTGTTGTCTTTGAAGCTTTTGGTAGAAGCCTCTGCTACAGTCTGCTCAGAATTCTCCCTCCAGAATGGCTTCAAGACTGCTGGCTGATACGATCCAGTATCATAGAATACTTCAGTCGGGACTTGACCATAATCCTAAATTTTCTCATGGTCCTTCAAAGATTACTAGTGCCCCAGTTAATAGGAAGTATTCTGGAGAACTATGTCCACATCCCCAAAAGACTGGTTATGAATGTTTGTTATCATTTAAGGAGAATTGGTTGGAAGTTGTTACTGGCAATGGTCAGGGGAAAAAAAAAAAAACAGAACAAAGGAGATTAGATTCAATGATTTCTTTCTGAAAGGAAAAAAAGTGAGGGAGTTATAGAAATGATAGGATAAATGGGTAGATCATTGAATCTACTTTTAAACCAAAAAAGCAACTGCTAGTCTTAGAGATTTTTCATTGGTATGGATTTTTGTATATTGATACAAAAGTAAAGGTAATTTTGTTTTACTGTATGTATGCTTCTACTCTTGTTTGGGTTATTGTGCTTATGCAACTCATTTAAAAATGTAATATATAATTAAAAATATATATTAATAGTCATCTATAGTAGTCAAACTTATAGTCATGTTAGATGTGTTTTCAAGGTCATAAATATATTTAGATAGATAGATGGTTTTCAAACACTTCTAAGACCTACAGAATATGGCATTTAATATGAGTAAAAACTTAAAGCTTTTCATGATGGTAAGGCATGTCCTTGTCATTGGATAACATTTCACACTACTGAAGTCTTTGATAGAGTTGAAGACTAGATAGTTATAATTACAGTTTTCCTTAGTTATGATAAAAAAAAGTAAATTAGTGTAAAACTTTAGACTCACCAAGATAAGATAGATAATAGAGTATTTTCTCTAATTTTGCCAAATACAAATAGATTGAATATTGTAACTGTAATTCTTACTTAATAACTGTTTTGTTGTATATAATCTTATGTTAAAAACCTTCCTTTTTATTTTGACAAAAAGTGGGAAATGCTGTAGAATAATCCCTTTTTACACTATGAAGATTTGCCACTGTTATTGGTTTAATAATGAAGCTGACTGGCCAATAGCTGAACAGGGTAAAGTTAGGCAGAAAAGCCAAATTGAGAATGTTGGGAAGGAGAAGGGCATAGTCAGGAGTTAGTAGTCAGATGCAGAGGGAGCATGAGATGAATGTGTCATGCTAATGAAGGTACTGCCATGTGGCAGAGTGTAACATAGGAATATGGGTTAACTTAAAATGTAAGAGCTAATTAATAATAAGCCTGAGCTATCAGTCAAGCATTTACAATTGATATTTGTCTCTGTGTGGTAATTTGGAAGTGGCTCGCAGGATGGGAAAAGTCTGCCTACATATATCTTTTCAAATCATGAAAATTTCTATTTCAAATAAAACTAAAAAAACTGTACAATAAGTGAAATATATTATAGAAAATCCAAAAAATTATTTGTGCATTAATGTAGGTATTTGTTCTTCATAGTTAGGTCTAATTTATTATTTTGAATGCATTTAAATCATTTTATTCCATAAGTTTGTATTAAAAGGCATTGTATAGGAGAAACTATAACATAAATCTATTTTGAAAATAACTCTGGTTGCAATTAAGAAAATGTGAAGGCATGATGACTTTCTGATTAGTTAAACCAATATATGAGTGTGTTCTTCTAAATGAGTATGAATTATTTAAAAATAATCCCTTTAACTGAAATGTTTAGAGAATTTAAGCATACAAAGTAAGATGTTTTATTTTGTTATCTAGTTCTGTTTATGCATTTAGAACACCGTTATTTATGGCACATTGCTACCTGTGGTTTCATTGTAACTTATTCATTTAGCAGAAGGGTTGAGGAAAGGAAGAGATATTATTAAGTACAAAAGAAGAATGATTCTTATGTACAGCATAAAATGCTGCAGTATTTTGGGTAATCTTTCCTGTTATAAATACTGCAGCTGAAATTATTTAGCAATAAGCTCTTCTCTAACCCAAATTATAAAGGAACAGATTATGTATAAAGATTTCTTTTTAATCTCTTAAAGCTGCTGGGGGAAACATATTTTGCCTAAACTAAGAGAATTATATTTGATAGAAAATGTTCCAATCCCCAAATGATTAATACTGAATCCCAGAATGAAACAAGTTAGCTAAATTCACTTCCAAATGAGGGTGTGGTGTTTGGAACTAATTCATGACAGGTAATTATATTTTTGAGCATTTAAGCAACTTGGTGCTTTTTATTTCATTTTTGGTATGCATTCTGTTTCAAGCCTTTTTCAGAGAAAAGTATTTGGACACATTTTATGATATGGAATTCTGGGAATTTCTATTTTTTTAAAGCATTGCTTTTTTTTCTGTCAGAATACTCTATATGCGAGTGCATTTGTCTATAATAGAAGTACGGTGCTGAAATCTTCTCTGTATTGAATTTGTGTTTTAATGTATGTACCTTTCCTTACAGTATTTTACTGTTTTAAATTTTTTGCTCTATGACCTAATATTTAAAAGCTACCAGCTGTCTTAAGTTCTTTGCAAAAACTGGTGATAAATAAGATAGATAAACAAATATCTACCTAACACTTTTAAGACTACATGATTCCACATCCTATTGATCAGTTGTGTCAATCCATCTTAGCATTTATGTTGTGCATTTGCCTTATCATGTCATCCCTTTGGTCACTAATGGCCACTTTATCAATATGAAGCTCAACCAGGAAACAGCTCTCACGAGTTCATTCTGCTGAAGATACCCATTTTCAGGATGCTGCTGTTCTCTGTAGGCCCTACAGCTTCAGTAGTTAGAGTAACAACAGCCTATTGCTCTTTCTCATAGTCATGTCCCATTATTGACTGAGTTGTTAAAGGTACACACTGATAATTCTTTTCCTTGGCACTTTTTCTCTTCTCCTTTCTCTCACTCCCAGCAATCATTCATTAGCTCTTGTGAAGATGCTTTATGCATTTACCAGCAGCAGAGGTGTGAATCCAACAGTCTTTGTTCCTTGTGTTCCATTCAATCTCTTCATTACCTATGGTCAGACACCTTGCTTACCCTTGATGAGGGGGTGGGGGAGGGGAAGGCTTGGTCCTGCCTCAAGTGAATGTACCAGGCTCTGTCCCTCTATGAGAGGACTTACTCTTTTGGAGAAGGGGATAAGGGGGTGGTCTCGGGGGAGAGGCTGGGAAGGAGCAAGAGGAGGGATGAGAGAGAGAGGGATCTGTGCTTGGTATGTAAATGAATAAATTTTTTTTTTTAATAAAAAGAGGGTGTTTTGCCAGCTTACTGAAGGTGGCTTCCCTCTAATGAGTATTTCCTATCTTTCTTTTTCTTACTATTCTCATTGCTCTTTTGAAACCCACCAGCAATGTGAGAATTCTACAATGGAAACTTGACAAATCTCTTCTCTATTGGAGGTCTTTCATGGTTGCTCTGGTCTGTTACCGAGAACATCCATGTACATGCTGTCATTCTATGCATATTTCTCTACCGTACACAGTGCACTCAGCGGCCCTGATGCTTCCCACTCCTATCACTCCCTCCGTGGAAAGGAAAAGGAGAATTTGGACCTGGAAGTGAGTCATCTAGTTTTTGCATTTTTGTCCCATCTAATCTTTGCTCAATATCACTGAAGGAGGCATAATCATTTTCCTTGTCCTTTAAACTCAACCTTGTAAAATGACAGAAGCAGCTCAATGTTGTGAAAGAGTGAATGGATAGGGCTAGGATGAAATCCCAGTCTAAGGCCTGGAGTTTCCATCCCTTGTGCCTTTCAATCCTAAATTTCTGTCCTACATGTCCTTGTTCTTGTTTCTTATCTAACCAGTAAAGTGCAGTTCTTCTTTTTATGTGTCTGTACTTTGGTGAAGCTTTCCCAACAATCCTTCTGCTTTCCACCTTGGTAAACCATAAAATACCTGACAGGATCATTCAATTCTGGAACCTAAATTATGTCTCTCTATTCTGTCTGTTAGAATTATTTAGCCATATTGTCCTTCTTATAAGATTTGTGAGATGATGTACCTCCTTGTACATTTTAAATAGACGTTCCTATGGTGTCTGTGCCCACAAGTAGTCTGTTGTTAATTGACTCATGGTTGTTACATAATTTCACTAAAGTGAGTCCAAGAATATATATTCCAATATTTTTTGAGGAAGCATCTCATGTATCCTGGGATGGCCTTGTATTCATTATGTAACTGAGGATGACTTTGAACTTCTGAGCCTCTTACCTCTATCTCTTAGTGGTAGGATTAAAGGGTCAGGGAATCAAACTGAAAACTCCTTGGAATGCTAGGCAACACTTGACCGACAGTAACATCCTTACCCCATTTCATTATATTCAATTTCTTTTCAAACTTCCAAAGACTCTGAAAATGAAAGTCATGTGATCTGTGTTCAGATGGACCTGTTTTAAAAATGTTTTTATTAGAGATGATATTTACTATACATTTTAATGGGTTTATTATGTCATTCCACACATGCGTATGATGCATTTCAAGTATATTCATCTCTTGTTACTCATTTTTATCACCTTCCCAATTCCACTGATTTCTTTGTTCTCTTCATTGGTACCATAAGATCTTTCTTCTTTTGTTTATTTGATGATCCAATGAGGTTAGTTAGAGTTCCTCTTGGGAGCATGAGTGAAGGATTATTCACTGAAGAATTGCTTCCCAGTGGCAACACCACTATAAAAGTCTCTCTCCTTCTTCCAGAAACCTTTACAATCTTCATTTATTTTTAATTCTATGAATTGCCATGGAGGCTTGGCACTTCATAATCCTTTCTTCTTTCAATGACAAGATGGTTACAGCCAATCCTGTGGAGATCTTGTGCAAGGAGTAACAGGCACCATGATTTCAAGAGTGAAATGGGAGCACTGAACTCTGCACTAAATAGTGCTTTCAGCTGTGGTGCTCAACCTCCTCAGCATATTAGAACATTAGTAACTAGAAAGTATTGCTTGGGGAATGCTGGTGAATTGAAAAGGTAAAGTTATTTTTTTTAATTAAGAAAGGTCTATGGTATGTTTGCAATATAATAAGATTTAATCTATTGAAAGGGTCTTACTATATGGTCCACATTGGCCCAGAACACACACCCATTCTCCGGTTTTAGAGCTCCAAGTGTTGGGACTATATGCACCATTACACTGTATTAAAGTTCTTACCATATATACATTATCTGAAAACACACCGAAGAGGATCACAGTTATAAAAGCACACAAGACTATAAGAAATATGTGAATCAGGACTGGGTACCTCATGATCACTTGTTCTCTGCATTTTGAACAGTTGTGGCTCTCTGTCATGGTCCCTGTTACAAAGAGCAGTTTATTTGATGAGGGTTGAGAGTTTTGCTTAGATGTATTTAGAATGCAGCTAAGAATTATTTGAGTTTAGTGAAGTGACGGGAGTGGATTCTCTTCTATGATCCATGACCATACTAGCCCTGGGTAGTTGTCTACTGGAGCAGGCTTTCCTTTAAGCCACCAACCAGTTCCCAAATCATGACATAGAGACTTATTATTATCTATGAATGCTCAGCCTCAGCAGCTTAGGCTCCTTTCTTGCTAGCTCTTATAAATTAATTTAACCTGTTTCTCTTCATCTACGTCTTGCCTTGTGGCTTTTTTCTTTAACCTTTCTTTCATTCTGTACATCCTATCTGTGTCTAGCTGGCTGGCAGATGCATGGCTCTGGGCATCTCCCTCTCTTTCTCCCTCATTCTCTTCTCTTCTTCTCTTTGGAGCCTAGATTCCTCCTCTTACTTATTCTCTCTGCCCACCACCCCCACCTATTCCTCTACCGCCTAGCTGTTGGCTGTTCAGCTTTTTATTAGACCCATCAGGTGCCTTAGGCAGGCAAGGTAAAACAGCAGCACATCTTTACATAAATAAACAAATCCAGCATAAACAAATGTAACATATCTTTGCATAGTTAAAGTAATATTCCACAACATGAACAAATGTAACACATGTTTACATAGTTAAAATAATATTCCACAACAGGCTATCAAGATTTTTATCCTGTGAACATGCCTAACCGCAGTTGATACAGCTATAAAATGACTCCAGCACCTTAGGATCAGGGAAATTTGTGGAATATTAGGCAGAAAGATGGTAAGAGTCACATAACCAGGAAATCAGCTGCAATATTGTGTCTCCTAGAAGTGACAGGGAAGCTTCAACCATGATATCTTAACTATATGGCTGTCTAAACAAGACCTGAAGTACAGCACCAATGACATGCAGACATGGAATGGGGAAATCTCACAGAGTCCTGTTCCTAAACAAAGACCCACAGAACACTAAGGAATGCTGAGAGCAAGAGAAATAGTCTTACTCAAAGATGGTAGTCCCAACTGATTATCCAATACCAAATGTTCAGTCCTTAAGCCATACATAAGAGCAACACTGAAATGGTTGAGTAATTTATATTTATACGCATAAACACATACACACACATACACACACACATACACACACACACATACACACACA